>CAJVSB020000170.1:0-207864 GCA_911865555.2 Thlaspi arvense
GTTCGGGTCCCGTCTTCCTCACCCGAAACCAGTCATCCGGGTCTGTAACAGACCCGGACTAGCAAACTCCAATTTAAAAGCATGAATTTCACTTACCCAACTAAATTAAAGCTTCCGAACTCCAATCCATGATCCACGAACTCGATATTAGCTTCTAATGGGAGAAAACTTGATTCAATCACTCGGATTTTCTAGATTTCTCTTCATCGGTGCCACAGCTTCCAGCTTGGTTTTATTCACGTTTCTCTCTCTGGAATTCTCAATCAAATCTTCCATCATGTCGATTCAATCCGGCCCTAGCCTCTTTTATTTGTTTCAATTGGCTCCCCAAAATTCTGAAATTGGCCCCATAAACTCTTAATTAATGCAGACAGGTCCTCCTAGCTTCCCAATCGCCCCCAAAACACTTAATTTATTCACCTATGCCCTAGCCTAAAATCTGGGTTATTTACAGTAGCAATGTAAGTCATTTTGTCTCAAAAAATAAAAAAGAAATTTATTGTAGAAGCTTGATATATTTTATCTCAGCTATTGTATTTGATATATTATATTACTTCAGCCAAATAAAGAGAGCTGTCCAAATTTTTTATCTAGATCTTTTAAAGCTATCAAATATGGTTAAATAAAGATAAATTAAATAATTTTTCTTATCTTATCTCGTCTCCTCAATCTAAGGGGATGTATAATGTAACTAAATGACATATCGATTAGTTAGCCCAATGAAGTAATGGGTCTAGTGGGATAAATTTACATTAAATTTTTGGTGTAATGGTATTTCAGGTTGGGTAAGTGGATCTTTGCACATTTTGTCCAAAGCGTTAATTGGTAAGAATTTTAATGTTTCTAATATTTTTTTGTACTTAGTTATTTTTAAAAAATATTCATATATAATTTTTTAAAAAATAGTGTCTTCCATTTAAACATATAAAAAAATTATAAATCAAAAAAGTTTCTAAGAGTGTTCAAAATTTTTAAAATCATACCTAATTGAATTAAACTGCTTATGTTTAAATTGGATCTAAATTTTGATTTTTTTTAATAAAAAAAATTATAGATTTTGATATTAAATAATAGTATATTGAATATTTTAACATACTTCTAATTTTATAATCATAAACTGAAAAAAACTATAACTAATCGGTATATTTTATATATATTAATTTATTAAATTACTTCTATTATATATAAAATGATTAAACATTAGAAAAAATCTAGAAATAATTGAAAAAATAGAAAATTAGGTGTTTGTACGAAGAAGTGTAAACATTTGATATCAAAATGCAAAAAGTAACACACGTGTGTGTATGAAAATCACTATGTATATATGTCACGTAATATTTTTAATTTTGATTTAGATAAATAATTCTAAACACCAAGAATATGCTTTTTCGAGTAGAGATGTATAAAATGATTTTATTCTCAAACTTGTACTTTAAATTATTTACAAATATTAAAAGTGTCAAAAATTTTTGGACCAATCTATTATTTTCAGTAAGATTGTTTAAATTAATACACAACACTGCTTACACTTTTTGAAATTTCTAAAACTTACATACTCTATAATGTTGGTTTTGCATTTTCAATGTTTATATTTTGAATATCCATAAATTAGAAGTCACAGCCATATATTTGGTAATCTTGGGAGTTTCATTGCAATTCTTTGATTACTCATACTTTTATGTCTTAGTTTTAAATATATTATCTTTACTTTGTAAATCTAATTAATATAATTTGACTAACTTAAATTTAAACTAAGATTCACTCTGAATATTTATTGTAATTTTTTAAGTAAAAATTAAATGGCAACAAAATTAGAATCGTAATTATTATTCAAGCGCACATATATAGCTAGAGTTATAGTTATTTGGTAATTTTATTTTTTGAGTTACAAAATATAATATTATTTCATAATATTTTTATATGTTTAAGTTTATTGAAATTATTGTAATTGATTATTAACAAATAAATAAAAAAATAATCACACAAAGCTTCACCTTAAATTCTCCTTCCAACCCAAATTCTCCCAAATCCTTCTAACTTTTAGTGCATTGAAAAAAAAAGTCTCAATCAGCACTTTATCCAATAGTGTAGTATTTTGGTAAAATATACAATTTTGCTAAATTAATTAAGTTGATATGAAATTAAAATTTTCAAATTATATTAAATTGAGACATCTTAAATATTAGATGAATAATCTAAAACTTTTTCAAAATATGTAATAGTGTGAACAATATAAAATAATTTATAAAAAGAACAAATGATTAATATATTATGCTAATATAAATATTTAAATTACCATGTTATTAATTTAAATTAATGTAAAATTGATAATACTATACCATATTATATCGAAATAGAATAAGATGAAACGAAAGTGAAAGCAATAACACCAATATCAAAAAATACAATTTCAACTTAGTATTCAAATATTAAAAATTTAATGCAATATAAATTTTACAAAAAGGTAAAAAAATCAAACTGTATTCACTCTCTTGTATAACAAAGTATCGCCTATGAGCTTATTTGGTAGGTTAAATAAGGATATTTTATTCACTTTATCCATGTTTTATATAATGTTTGATAAATTAAATAATCACATCTGATAAGAAAAGTTTGAGTAGATATAATTATCTAATTAAATATAAATAAATTATATTAGTGAAAATAAAATAATTTTATTTAATTTTTATCCAACTTTTTTGAAATATATTATCTATATTATTTATAGATTAAATTATTAAATATACTGTGTTTGTTTGCCATTAACCACCTCGTTTGTCACCATATGCTATTGCCGTTACCGCCATCATTCACTGATGCTCACCACCTATTCATCACTAGTTGCTTGCTACCTTCTACCAATAGTGGTGCACCATTGTTTGTCACTATCCTTTAACCTATTATTGACCGTTGTCTACTATTACTAGTCATATCGTTTATTTTATCTATTATCATTGTAAATTATGAAAAAAAAAATAATTTATATATTTTTTCATATCTTATTAAAAAATAAATTATAATTTAATAAAATATAATATAATTTAATAATTTTAAATATTATATAATTAAGATACTTCTATCCAAACGCGCACACATTTTACCTTTGTCTAATTCAAGTTCTTAGACGAGACCAGTGTTGAATTATTAGGTGTCATGTCACTTCAGTTGGGCTGCTTCAATGTCTCACGCAAGCCGTGGCGAAAATATTTATCCTTACTATTTTTCTTTTTTTTTTTTTTTTTTGGAGAAAGAGCCTTGCTACCTAATGTGCTGTGCAATATTCCACATCCGGCAAGGGGATTTGAAAGCGACGTCGTTTTCGTCCACTTGCCCTCTACAGATAAACGTAATCCATCAAACCAATGCTTCAATTCTAGTAGGTACCTGGAATTGTCTGAGGAATTTTCCTGAGTCAATGTCTAGCTGGAGAAGAGGGAAAGTGAATGAATTATTGGATTTTTTGGTAGTCCAAACATTACATCAATTTCAATAAGAGTTCAACAAACTTTAGGCTCTGAAATACCATGAAAGCTACACAATTATATAAATACCCCAGGAGAGAGTATCAATTGATACCTTTGATCAAATTTAATTAATAAATTAATTACAACCATTTTTTATTATATTAATATTTAGTTATTTTTTAAAATATATTAATTAATTTTATCAATTAATTTGACTTTATCAATAGTATAAGATTCAGTATAAGATTTTGTATAAATATTTTTATATTTATTCTCGTGTCAAATGATTTATTCTTACACGCGTGTATATATATGATAGGGGTGAAATATTTAATAAGTTTCACTTTTTACTACATTTCTTATATTAACTTTTACTTTTTGTATTCTAAAAGAATTGCTAAAATTCCTGTAATTTTGTTTTTAAAATATAGAAATAAACCAAGTTGTGTTAGGGGTTATTTGCGAATACTTGTGAAAAATCAGAAATTGGTGCTTTATATAAAAGTGAGTACTTTAAGTAAAAGTGGATTAAAATCATATTTTAATCAAAAATATAGAGTGTTTACAAAATATTGAAAAAAAATTTTCGAAATCAAAAAATAATATTTGAAATATAATTTTGTGAAGTGATTGTAGAGAAACTTTTGAAATAAAAAAGACTATCTTACCCCTATATCTAATTTTTTCTTTTTTTTTCTTTTTTTTGCTCTCATCTTCTCTCTCTCTCTCTCTCTCTCTCTCTTTCTTCCCATTGCCCCCCAGTCGCTGGCCACTACATGCGATGCCCCTCCTCGTGGTTGTGTGTTACGCCCCAACTCGGGAGCACGGCCGGCACTAGGGTCGGCTTACCGACCCAGTAAGCTGAATCGTAAATGTTCAAAACACAGATATCATCTCAAATAAACAATATAGTTTACGAAGAATCATATCTGCTTCAGGTAACACATAGATTTTATTATACACAGACAAAATCAGAAAATAAAACACTTTTCGGAATATCAGAATGTATCATATATCATACCGGGATCCCGTATCAAAACCAAAATCAGATATCACACACCGTACCGGGATCTAGTATCAGAATTAGAATCAGATATTACACATCATATTGGGATCCTGTATCAAAATCAAAATTAGATATCAGAATCTTACCCCTGACAAAGCGTATATGCCGGAGGTAGCACATATCACATGTCACACATATCGCACTGGGATCTCGCGCCAGAACCAGAATCAAAATCAGAATCTTATCCTCGATAGATCGTATTATACCGGAGGTAGCACATATCAACATATCGCACTGGGATCTCGTGCCAGAACCAGAACCAGAATCAGAATCAAAATTTACTCCCTAACAGAGCGTATCATGCCGAAGGTAGCACATATCACGTATCACACATTAAACTCCCAACAGGTTGACTTTTAAAAAAAACACGTATTAATGAGGCATGTATGTAAAAATTACAGAAAATATTTCCAAACTAATTGTAATTTAAAACAGATAGATACATGTTCTAAAATTTAGTACCATATCAGAAATCAGAGCACAGAAATGAACAAAAAGCCAACGTGCAGACACATGTATAGACAGTACTGTCACTCACCGAACACGTTGGAATCGGGCACCGAATCTCGAGCAGACGGCTCAATGGTCGAAGCGTGCCTCCTCTGGAGTATCAACAATCACCAAATTGTAAGTCAGAATCGGAATCGAATTTCACTCTAAAAGACTCGATTATCAAAAGTGGCCCGGGACCTCCCCTGTATCCTGTCACGCCCCGAACCCCGTGCTCGTGGACCGGCATTGGGATCCACCGACCCCAGTAAGCCTCAACAAAACCAGTCGAACTCCAAAGATATAAAACATACACAAAGTGCAATAATATAACACCCAATAAATCACCGGGATCCTATCTGAGAGTACAAGAAAGCTACTCTAGAATATAATAAGGAAGGAAAAGATACAAAAGAGATATGCCCGTACATCGATCAAATCTGCAGTCACTGTCTCCCACACTGGCACGCTAATCGAGGCATGTACGGTCAACACAAATCTGGAATGATGATAATATGTGAGTCACGAAACTCAGCGAGTACAGATGATACCTAATCTATACATGTTGGGATATGTATCACGCCACAAGTACAAAATCATACATACACATATATACAGTGAGCAGTAATCAAAACACATATGTGAGGTGTCAAGGTAATCAATGATCGCATAGCATTAATCACAAGGCCAGTGTACTCCCCACACGCTACGGTAGAACACCGTCCGCCGGATGAGCCCCTAGCACACACAACTCATCTCATCGCCGGGCCAAGGTACTCCCCGTACACTACGGTCCACCATCCGTCGGCTGAGTCTGCCATCCCGTACACATCACATCACTGGGCCAGTATACTCCCCGCATGCAACAGTAGCCACCGTTCGCGGCTGAGCCCTTAGCTACACAAATTTATCTCATCGCTGGGCCAAGGTACTCCCCGTACGCTATAGTCCATCGTCTGTCGGCTGAGTTAGCCATCTCGTACACTCACATCACTGGGCCAGTATACTCCCCGCACGCTATGGTAGCACACCGTTCGGCGGCTGAGCCCTTAGCTACCCAACTCATCTCATCACTGGGCAGGTACTCCCCGTACACTATGGTCCACCGTCCGTCGGCTGAGTCTGCCATCCCGTACATATCACATCACGAGACCCCTGTCTCGTCTTATCTCACGATCGGAAGAAACCCACCATCTCGACGATCAGAAGAATCGGACTAGTGCTTTATCACACCGCGGCCTCTACCGCCTCACATCACACATCACATCGCGGCCTCTGCCGCCGCGGTCCCTGTCACTTCAAATCACATGAACCATTCTCACATATACTCAAAAACAAGTATACATACGTATGTACAGTTCATATCTCAAACAAGTATCACATACTAACATAGCTCACTGACAGTTCACAAATACATAACACATATCCTCAGTATAACGTATAATCAAAGTATAGTTTTCAAATCACATAATCATCATGTCAGAAAAATCACAGTATGAAAACACAAGCATAGAGAGAGGTATCATCATTCACAGTACAGACGCTAAGCCAAAACAAGAGTCCCGAAGTCACCTAACTCGACTCAGTGGTCCGGGTGTGCCCCTGCCTGCGAATCTGCAATCAAAATCACACAAAACCATCACCAACGTCGAAACTGGCACGAGAAACAGGCTCGGTAACCTCAAACCAGACTCAAATCCCAAACTGGCCTCTAGCACGCATCTCGAGGCAACATGCCAATCACCAAAAACCTACGCAACTCAGTAACACTGAAAAAATCTACGTAACCGCCCTCAACACTACGGAACCAGCCCCCACAAACCTCGAACCATAGCGAACGCCCTCAAAAACCCTTGAATCGGCTTAGTCCGGTCTAAAACTACTCAAACTCAACTCAAATGACTACAAAACCCTCAAAATCGAATCTAGAAGGCCCAAAAACCCTAGGAACCACTATGAACTGGCAAAAAGGGTCAAACCAGCTCTGAACCAGGCTAAAAACCCTAATCTTAAGCATTGACACGCAAATCAAGACGGTTCACCTTGAACCGATCATCCAAAAATTACCAAACTTCACAGTTACCTAGGTTTTATCATGTTGGACCAAGAACCAGTCCAAACTCCCAAGAACCGGCTGAAAAACCAGTGAACGGTCATCCAAGCATCAATACACTAAACCGGCCGGTTCACCTCGAACCGGGCACCCAAAATTTCCCGAAACCACTTGGTCTGATAGCCCTTATCCCCCCAAACCCAGAACCGGTCCAACCTCCCAAATCCAAGCCAAAATGGCCACTGAACCGGCCGGTCAAAGTCCCAGCCGGTTCGGTCAAAACCCTTTCCCTTTTTCCCTTTTTTTTTTTTGGCTTGAGCCGCAGCTTGGCTTGAGCCGCAGTCTAGTGGCTCGGCTTGGCCCACCTAGGCCAGCCAACCCTACGCTGGGCCCAGCCCACTCAACTGGGCTGGCCCACTTTGCTTGGGCCTCCCTTGGCCCGAGCCCAACTCAATTCTTTTTTTTTTTTTTTTTTGTTTTTTTTTGGTCAACCCGCGGCTCAAGCCCGTGGGCCACCAAGGTCACTGGGCTGGGCCCAGGCTGAATGGCCTAGACCGGCCCAGCACAGGGGGGGACCCGGACCCCCTTCCAGGTTTCATCCCCTCCGCCCGACAACCCGGGAACTTAACCCGATTGTCTGCAAACTAGAATCAACGGAAAAACAAGAAAAATAAAATGGAAATCCAACCAAATCCTCACTCACCTGAACCGATCGGCACCCTCGAAGGCTAAGCCCAAACCAGCCGACCCTTAAGCTGAAAAAAAGCTGGCCAAAAGCTTGGAAAAGGCCAGCAAGCTCCGTCGCCCTCGGCACCACCGTCAACTGAATGAAAGAACCTCGATTTCCCTCTCCTCTCTGCTCGAAGTGAGCAATTGGTTGAGGGGTTCAATAGGGTCTTCAAAAATGCACGCAATTGCGTGACCAATTTGACAAAATCATCACACGACGTGGGTGAATCGACATGGAACAGTGTTCAGGCACTGTTTCTAACAAATTTCTGCAAAATTGCAGATCTGGTCCCTGGACTTTGTGCCACATACAAAAAGGCCCCTGTGAAATTGCAGTTCAACCGCCAGACATCTCTAATTTCTTTTAATTAGTCCTTGATCAAATAAAAATTGAAAATTCTGGGTTATTACATATCCGGGCCTTTAACACGCATCTCAAGACCCCCGAGCTTATAAATCCAATTCATGCCCCAAAACAACACATAATTATTCTTATCAAATTTCTTAAATCAAGACAGACCGAACTCCAAAATTCCTAGACTGGCTTAAAATGGACCCTGTGCCCCGTAATCGAACTAAACTAGCCCTGAACCACCGAAAATCAGACTGAACCCAACTAGAACCCCACTGAACCGAGCCGGAAAACTGGCCTCTATTTCCCATTAACTGAGCTGAACTGGGCTCAAATCCCCATAAACCAAGGTGAACTCGACGTAATTCTCTATAAACCATGATGAACAGGCTCTAAAATGCACAGAACCAAGTTGAACTGGCCAGAATTCTCACCAAACAGCACTGAACCGAGCATCAAAGGCCCTGAACTGGCCCCAATTCCTCAAAACCGGTCAATTTTGTCACAAAATCCCAAAAATCCAGGTGAACCGGAGTGTTCACCACCTAACTCTAGTTCAGGTTGATTCTCCAAAATCTGTTAAAACGAGAAAACTAGCCTAACCTCCCTAGTCTAGGCTAGTTTGAGGCTTGAAACGGCCGAGTTAAACTAGACTAGGTCAACTGGCCCAGTCAATGTAAGACATACTCGGATGGCATCCGGGTCTGTCACCTTCACCTAGAAACCCGGGTCACAGACCCAAGTTCCTACAGCTCACCCGAAAGTCCCAACCTCAGAAGCTTTAAGATTTAACCTCACCTGACCAAATCAAAGCCACAAACCACAATTCTGAAGCCTTCAAGCCCTGTATCCAGCTTTAATCGGACGAATTTTTGGTGTAAAAGCTCCGATTCTTCCGGAAGCCGCTGAACGGCGTCGGCTTTTCCCCAGCTCCTTCTTTCCTCGATTTCACTCAAACTCTCAAATTGGCTCACTTTACCTAGCTTGCCTCTTATCCGCTCACAATACCCAAAAGTTGAGAAGCTAGCTTGCTCCTATTGGAGCAAAATTCCTTCCAAGACTTTCAGCTGGCTTCTAGCCGAAAGGTCCCTCCCCCTGTCCAAATTCGACCACTTAAAGTTTTAATTCTTTTAAATAGGCTCTTCATATTTTCAAATCCACCCTTTCAACTTTTAATTAATGCTTTCACACCCTTAATTTAATTAATCCCCCCTTTTTTTAGGCCATTACATTGTGTGTGGTGACAAAACTCTCTGTTGCATGCACTTGTCACCATGCACAGTGGTGTCCTCTCTCCTTACTAACACCCCCTAGCAACATCCCCCGCTCTAAGGGGCAATACTGGAAACAATGAAAAAACTTAATGACAAAAGGGTCAAAACAAATTTAAAATAGTTTTGATTTAATTACAAAAATATCACTAGAAGTTAAAAGCACCCCTTCCCTTACTTCAAGCTTTTTCACTATTTATAACTTAATTTAAGTGAAACAAAAGTTAAAAGTAGTTTTACAAACATCTAAAATAACTTTTTAATTATTGAAAAGCTCAAAAATGCTCCTCACATTCTATTTTAAATGCCCCTTAGTTTGTGACTTAAGAAAAAATCAGATAATTATAAAATTATTAGTATATAAACCTGACTTTATAACTTATGATAGACTAAAATTTAGTCTTTACTTAATTTTTCTATAAAATTGATAAGACATGACTTAACTTTTTCATCTATTAGGTGTGACTTATTTAAATTATGAAATTTATTTTTTACAATAAATTATTTTTAAATTTTTTGAATAAAGAGTATAATAATTATTCAACTCAAGTACAACTTAATGTTTTAAACTAATTTCAGCTACAAAGTTAAAATACAAAGGCGTAACATAAAATTTTAATTATTATAATATATATACATTATAATAATTATGTGATATTAATTATATTTAAAATATATATTCTATATATAATGATTATATAAACCTGTTTGTCAGACTCTTGATTCAAGTCAAACATAATCAAATTAAATCTGTTTACATAAAAATGTCAATTTTTTTAACTTTAACTTGATTTAATTAGATAAATTAGATAGATAAGTCACACCCTGACTCATTTCTACCTATAATTATGTTGTTTTGATATTTTCAAAGAATAATAATTTTTAAATTTTTGAAAACAACTTTCTATTGTATATTTCTAAAAATTAGTATGAATTCTCAGAATTCGCTAGAAAAACAATTTTGAAAAAAAATAAACCAAGCAAATTTCCATTATATCTATCTTCTTACAAAGAAAAACTCCAAGCATACCGATGTTGACACTTTTTCGAATGGTGGTACATGGCAACCTCCGCAAAACATGTAAAATGACTGTAACACAAGCAAACGCAGAGATCCTCGTCAGCAGCACGTGGTTAAGGCAGATGTAGGGGATATGATTCCTAGTTAAAAAAAGAAAAAGAAAAATGAAGTAACTGTAAAATCTTGGATAGGCATAGAAAAAGAGTCGAGCTTAGGTTGAGCCAACTTAAATTTAAGTCAACTCATATTTCAACTTATTTTTTAAGTGAGTTTATTTTATTAGCTCAGGCTCAACTTGTACTAAGCTCACGAGCAGTTTAACTCGAGTCATTAGCTTACATATATCAAAAAGTTATTCAAAATTGATAAATTTATATACCTTATTTAAACAATATTAACAAATAATATCTTTATCTATAATTTGAATAAATTTCAAAATAAAAGTTTTATTTAATAGAAAGCTTCAAATTATAATATTATATATTATAAAATTTATGTGATATTAATTATATTTAAAATATATTATTTTATATATAATGAATCATATAAACTGGTTTGTCAAACTTTTGATTTAGGTCAAGCATAATCAGAGTAAATTTGTTTAAATAAAAATGTCAATTTCTTGACTTTAACTTTATTTAATTAGATAAATTAAATAGGTAAGTCACAACCTGATTGATTTTCTGCCTACAATTCTCTTGTTTTCAATTGTTTCAAATGATAATAATTTTAAAATTTTGAAAAATAACTTTCTGCTGTATATTTTCTAAAAATTAGTATGCATTCTCAGAACTCGCTAGAAAACAATTTTGAAAGAAATAAAACAAGCAGTTTTTCATTTATATCTATCTTCTCACAAAGAAAAACTCCAAGCGTACCGATGTTGACACTTTTTCGAATGTTGCTACATGGCAACCTTTGCAAAACACGTTCCATGACTGTAACACAAGCAAACGCAGAGATCTTCGTCAGCAGCACGTGATTCAGGCAGATGACGCGGATATGATTACTAGTAAGAAAAAAAAATGAAGTAACTGTGAAATCTTGGGCAGAAAGGGTTAATTGCACCCTTGCATGGTTAATAAGAGACGGGGTGTTAAGAGTTGAGATTTAAATCAAATCATTTATATTCAAATTTAAATTCAATTAATTATTATATGTTTAAATTTAATTTAAAATTTTATAAAATTTATATTTATTAAATTATATTTGATTTTGATAAATAATTCAAAATTCGGTAAAAAATTTGATCTAATAAAAAAATAATATTCTTTTACGTTTAAATCACTCAACTCTATTTTATCAATTATATTAATTCTTAAATTTTCTAATTTCATCAATTTATTCCCTACAATTTTAAGTTTAATAATGCTATATATGAATATATAAAATTATTAATTTAATTAAAAATATTTATTAAATTTGGAATTCAGATCTTTAATAAATCGGATTACTTATTTGATATTTAATTACTTATTTTAGATTATAAAATTTATTATTAAATTTAATTTATCAAATATTTCAAAAAAATTTAAATATTAAAATTTATATCAAATTCAAATAAAATTAAAATTAAAATTCCACCAACTAACGTCCCTAATTAATAAACTGCGTAAAGAGCCATGCACATTGGTTTCTTTCAGTCAAGAATGATGCATTAATTTCCTGACACTTGGTCAAATTTGGCGACCCCTAATTAGACCGTCAGCAGCACGTGAAGGATGCCCAATTTGAGCTTTTTGACAATTTGTCATCATTGCATGCGGTGTTTCCTCAGATTTGTGCAAGCGAATCAAACAATAATTTCAAATTGGTGTCCATGTTGATATTTACAGATATGGGCATCGCATGCCTGCAGGGTTGACCCTCGCATGCACGAGAAGATGTGATAAATGTTAAGCAAAATCATTTTACGGGTACAACTAAACAAAGCTCTTTTCCAACTAGCTGTTAAGTTTGCTTACATTAGATAGGGAGAGTAGTTGCGGTGTTTTTAACAATAAAAATTAATTTTTGGACTAAAAGAAAACACAAATGTGGAGCGTTTGCAAATTTTACAAAATTAAAGAGTGCTGATCCAAGAAAGAAAAAAATATGGGGATCAAACCTCCTTATTTTTTTTTACCATAATTCTGATTATCTAAAAATCTTTTTTGATTCTCTATTTTAACAGATTTAGACCATTTGCGTTTCTTACGAGCATCCCAAACATTTCATATATAAAATACCTTAATTTAATTATCATAATTTAATTACTGTATTATATCTATTATAATTGATGATGATTAATTAATATGTAATTAAATTGTAATATAAATTAAAGACAATTAAACAATTAACATGACAGTTGAATGAGAATTGTCATGTTATACTAAAAGATGAAAGCAATCGATTTCTAAAATTACTGTACACAAAAAATATAATAATTATACAAAAATAACATTTATAATATGTATATATATATATTATATAGTGATACTATTACATTAAATTTCCAACATTTTAAGTTTTCTCAAAGTATTAGAATTCTTAAATATTAATAATCCAAAAATTACCTTCATTAAATGGAATGGATTAACCCCAAGTTGTAATTAGTCGGGATGTATATATAAGGGTTTGGAGGTGAGTTATTGCACGGATAAATTTGACTTCTTGTAGTAGGAATTTGATGAAGCCAGCCTTCTCCCTCACCAATGTGGTCCTCCTCATACCTAAAATAGAGTGGTGGCTTATAACCATGGCTTGCTAGCTAGACTTTTGCCACTCTTAGAAAATATCTCTCTGCTGTTGCGTTCAGTAGCCCGAGGGCCACCATGGATGAATTCATTGCTCTTTAAGAGTTGTCCTTATCATGGTAGGCAAATCTAAGATGATGAAGTCCACGTTGCTTCGATAAACTTTAATATAAAGGGCCTTTTGCGATTGTTATTTTTTAAATTTTAATTATGATAATTTAGAAAAATAATTTTTTTATAAATTTAATTTATAAAAACTTTAAAAATAAGTTAATCATTTTCCCAACTTTTAATTATGATAAATTATTTCTTGCAATAAGAATTAAATTAGGGGCATTCAAGAAAACCAAATCATCTGTAATATGATTTGGTTTGTTCCTGTTTGTAAAAAGGTTTTTTTATAGTTTAATTTGCGGTTTAACTACTACACAATTGTATTATTTATATATATATATTATTAAAAATAATATTTATATATATAAAATTAAAATTATATCTTTATATTTATAGTTTATTTTTATTACTTGATAGTATACTTCTTTATATTCTTTTTGTTTGTTATTTTTTTGATAATTTATTATTTTTCTTTTTTAAAGTGTGATTTTTATTAACATGAATTAAAGTTTTGTTATGTTATTATAATATGTTTGTTATGTAACATATAACTTTATTATTAGTCAGTAAATGATGAATTTACTAAATTAAACAGATTAAAAGATTTTATAAATGTCCTATTTTTAAGAAAAATTATGTTAACTTTTTAAAAAAATATTGAATTTATTACATTCAATTTCACATATCATAAACTGTGATCTATTAAATTGTGTATTTCACTTAATTTATAAAAATCATAAATTATAAACATATTTTGATTTGTAATTTTAGTATCAAACTAAACCCACCTCCAACAACCCTAAATGAGATGTTCAAAATGCGATTTAAGTATTGTTATAGAAACTCAACTTTTTATCTCAAATCAAATGCTTCTTTAAAGTTTCTTTTGTGATGAAATAACATAAATATTAAGAGCTTTTAATTCTTTAATAACATGTGCCAATAACTGATTTGAATAGATTAAAGGGCTTAAGTAAGTCAATCAGAGTGTTGAATTGGAAGTTAAAGTCAGATGAGAAAATCCATTTGGAGACAAACTCAAATTATTTTTCCCAGGATTTTGTGGCTCCTCCGTGGCAGTGATTAATTTAACCAATCATGAAGCCCTCCTTGGTTACAGCTGGTCCGGCTCTTTTCCCGATCCACTTAAAATTTATTGATACAATAATTGTAATTTCTCCTTTTTTTAATATTTAAAGTTTATATATTTTTTAATGATAAAAAGATTTTAAAAAATGTTGAATTATAGGTTTTTTATAAAAGGAAAAGAAAGTTCAGAGATTATTATATTCTAAAATTAATTTAATTTAAAATATTAAGACATAATTTTTTAAAGTCTATGTAACCCCTAGAAGTTCTAAAAATATAATACAATAACAAAATTTCCAAAAAATTAAATCTCAGATTGTAGAATCATGGGAATGACAAACAATCCTCGATCAGTTTCTACTATTCAGAAAAAAGTGGGCTTATTACATATTGTTGAGATGTCAAACACTACTCGATCAGTTTTATTATTCAAGAAAGTGGCTTTTACTATTCAAGAAAATGACTTTATATGATATTATCTTCAAAGCTAGTGCTACATTCTCTTTGAATTATGATATTATTTTTTTAAGTATGATAAGATTCACATGTATACATTAAGTTATGAATTTGTCACGATTTGAAAATTCAGATCCGTGATCGGTATTAGGATTGGAAAAATTGGGTTTCCATCATAACAAGTTTATAGAAATTATGCAATTATCATATAAACTACAAGTTACTAAATCAATTTTGTATAAATATAATCGATCATAATATATTTTTAAATCTAATAGTCTCGTCAATTACAAAAAAAACCTATTTGTAATTAATGGAGTCCAATTATGCAACGTATCGCAATTCTTAATAAAAACATAAGAAAATCATAATATATATCAGTTGTAGACTTAGGGATCTTCTCAAATGTTAGGACTTGAAGAAATATCAAACTCTAAATCTGAAAAATAATTATGAGTGAGTTGACAGATCAGTAAATAATATGTATTCATGAGAATAAAGGACAAGTATAAATATATAAACAAAAACTTTATGGGGTAACAAATTCTTTACAGTTATCAAGCGTTTTAGGAGCTCATAATTCATAATAGAACATATATTAGAAGGCGATTTATAGTCAATCGATAACAAAAATTAGAAGGTAGCAACTTCACTTGCCCATATACACAAATACATATATACAAGTGTCCTATGTCGACCAATATGAGAGTCTAGCACCACTTTTACTAGATTATGGATACTGTATAGAGTGAACTCAGTCTTATACCTACTGTCGTTAGTTATAGTATTCTTAAATCTAAAACTCCTTTAAACAATTTTTCAGAAAAATAACGGAAATAGTTTAACAGAATTTTCTATTTACAGATATAACAAAATCGAACGTAATTAACAAATGGTTTTTCTAAAACAATTTCAAAAATTACAGGCATGTCTCTTATTATGCTTTTGTAAACAAAATTAATTTAATTTTTTAGAAATCAAATTTATTATGAAAATTAGAATTTATAACATATATGAAAAACAATAAATGTCATAAAATGCACATCATTACTCGCAGAGCAAGTTAGAATCAAATGGTTCAATCTTTGATAATACAACCTCAACAAGGAAATTTTAAAGAATCTAAAACCACAAAAGTAATAACATTTTCAAATTAGAGTCTTGAAATACTTAAGAATTTGATTTGTTCTACAAACTTGTAGTTAACCTGTTTGATTGAGATAATCAAAGTCTAAAACTAAGTTTAGATCTTGAGATCCAAAACCCAAATCTAGATTTAGTATTTTTATATTTTTATTTATTTACCTCTCTTAAAGAAAAATCTAATTTTATATTGGGATTCCAAAATCTAAAGTTCAAATCTAAGGGCTCAATTAAATTAGAAATCTTAATCCAACTCATTAATTCTAAGATTAGAATTAGAATGCTAATACAAGCTTAATTTCATTATTTTATATTACTGTTATTGTCATTATTGTTATTGTATATTTTTGTTATTGTTGTTAGTTTTTATTCTTGTTATTTTACAAGTTCATTCTTGTTTGAAATCCAATTCAAATTTATTAATTCATATCTATTATTTAAATTCATATACAAAATACAAATTTAAACTAAGTTCAAATTCTAAGATCTAGATCTAGAACTCAATTCATTATCTAGTTTTAAAATTAAAGTCATTGCACAAAAAACTTATCTAAAACTCAGTCTAAATCCAGATCCATATTCATTATCCAATCCCTTAGGTCAATATCACAAACCAAAACAAATCTAAAAATCCATTTTTTGAATTAAAATTTTAGTTCTATTAGATTTGAACCTATAATCTCAAAACTATTTTAAATTCTTAAATGCAACCTAAAACCATCATCTAGATCTAGATTTAAATCCAATATGGGGCTTATATCACAATTCAACACCTAACCCATTTCCACATAACCATAATAGAATTCAAAATCCAAACTCAAACTCGATTCGTACCTGATTAATGGATTGTCTTCCTACTTTTTTCGTCAAGTGAATCTCGCAACAAGGCAAGTTTCTGAGTTTACAATGGTGGCTTTTGATATAGAAGAGAGGCAAGATGAATGCTTCACTTTCGTTGATTGAACAAAAACAAAATTAGAAAGGAAAGTGATGCTTCAATGGCGACAGAAAAAGTGATGAAAAATCGTGACTATGTATTGACAATTTTTCCTAAATTAGAGGCGATTAGGTGAAATTAAATAAGGAATCTCGTCCTAATGATGACTTATATTGACTTCATTGTGTGGTTAACTTGGGATCAAATCATATAAATCTGGAAGATTGATAAGATTGCAATTAGAGTTTCAAATAAGGAAATAGGGATAATTATCAAATCTAGATTATTGTGTATTTAATTTGAAAGTAAATCATGTAAATCTGGAAGATTTGATAAGATTGCAATTAGGATTTCAAATAAGGAAATAGGGATAATTATCAAATCTAGATTATTGTGTGTTTAATTTGAAAGTAAATAACGTAAATTTGGAAGATTTGATACAATTGTAATTAGGATTTTGAATAAGAAAACATGGATGATGATCAAATCTAATTTTTGAAAATTTATAATTCAATCTCTCAATTCCTGATTCCATGTGATTAATCTCTCAACTATTCCTGATTTATTCCATTTGGGTTCATAAAGTTTAAATTAAATTAATTGGACCTTCTAATCTTTTAATTAAATTTTTATTTTTTTGGTCTTATCAATTAAGTTCCTAAATTATCAATTTTTTTGGATTGATTTCTAAATTAGGGTATTACAGAATCTTACCTTAGGGGGGTGTTTGGTTCGCTGATAAGGGGTGAGAAGATAATTTTTATCTGCCGTTACATGCGTTCGGTTCGCATGTAATGATTTGGATACAGACATGTATCCGTGTATTTCAGATAATTAATCTGGCCGCTGGTGGGGGGATAATGAGAAACCTTTGAAATTTTGTTTGGCAAACAAGAATGCCCTGTCCTCCTCTTCACGACTGCGAAGCCAGAGTTGCCACCACCGACGCAGGCCAGATCTGCAATGGATTGTGATTGCGAGTCGGAGCCGCCCGCCGCCGATGAGTGAAGAGAGAGACGACCAGCCATTGCCGAATTGCCCGACGAAGCCGAACACCGAATGCCCGATGAAGCTCGAACACGAACGCCCGATGATGCTCGAACAACAAACGCCCGACGACAGGCCAGATCTGCAACGGAGGTCAGCAAATCGCAACCGTAGACGACAACGTAGTGACAACGCCCAAACGCCTGAAAATAGACGACGCTCAAAAAACAGATGCGCCGAACCAACTCTCTCTCGCGCGGCGGCGGGTTTTGTCGTGCTACCCGATCAAGCAGCTATCGTGCGACCCATCCGGCGGCTTGTCGTGCGACCCATCTGGCTGGATCTGTTTTTTCTTTTTTTTTTAATTCATATAAGAAAGGGGCATTTTAGGAAATTTAAAGTTTTATCCTACTTTTCAAAAATTTTATCCCATTTGTTATTTGTTGAACGAACCTGTGATAAAATTGTCCTCTTGATAAATTTATCTAATTATATCTTATCCCCCTATATCCTATTTCTCCATCCGATGTCCCCTTACTTGTGAAAGAGAATGGCAGAGTCCTCAAGTGTAAACATTTTTTTTTTTTTTTTTTTTTTTTTTTTTTTTGATGGATGAAGGAGCACAAAGTCTCTTCAACATTAATTTATGGGGAAGCTCTGTTTGACAAGAAGTCATTAATTTGTAGCAACTTTAGAAAGGTGAATCCACCCTAATCTTGAAATTTTTTGCCCATATATTAAAAAATATATGTATTTTGAAAAATTTCACAACATCCGACTTCATGTCAACATTTTTGAAAATTTAATTATTTTTTTAAAATTACAATAAACCCCTGAGAAAAAAGTTGCTAAACTTTCGCACCTTTTTTTTGTTGATTAAGTGAGATTCACTTACGAAAATTTTATCCTTGGCAGAAAGTTTTAAGAAATAATTTCTTATTTTTAGGAAATAGTGAAATTTTTTAATGCCATTTATTTTTATTTCGTTATTACAACGGATAAATAACCGAAGAACAACTGTAAATCAACGGAATTATTATAATAAACTATCTCTATAATTAGATGGTACAGTAGTGCCGTCTGGAAAAGTGAGCACCAAACGAGAATTCCACGGCACCCCATAGCCGTTTCCATCGGACCGTGCCGCAGTCAAGGCTCCGCGTTGCCTGGTTTCTCACGAAAACGCTGCCGTCGCGGTCCTGAATTGTCACAGCGGTTAGTCCATTTCGAATGGCTTCTACCTGAACCGGCGAAAAATCATAATTTTATCTTGAAAATTTAATACTATTATTAATTTTATTTATGCTAAAGGGATGAAATTAGAAACTTGCCTAAGTTTTTTTAAACCTCTTTCTCTCTCCTCTCTCTCTTTCAATGCAATTATTTAATTTTCTTATACTAATAAAATCAAAGTAAAATTGTAGTTCCGTATGAAATTATTTGTTTTTGTCCCACGTTATATTTATTCCCATCATGTACCCATAAAACAACCATACCATGTACTCCGTACGCATCCACATACATACATCATCACCATCATCCCACCATGCCGCAACTACTCCCCTCTCTCTATATATTTCCGCACGATCTGCCTCCATTCTCTCTCCTCCAAGTCTCCCTTCGCGTTCCAACCAGAGCCCGATCGTTCTAATTCTCTAACGTCCGTTACTAATTAGCCATCCATCAGCCAATGGGTGAAGCAAAGAATGAAGCAGAGGCGAAGAAGCCCGAAGCCGCCGCCGCCGACAAGAAGGACGATGGTCCAATCACCGTCGTCCTTAAGCTCGACATGCATTGCCAAGGCTGTGCCAAGAAAATCAAGCGAGTTGTTCGTCGTTTTGAGGGTATATATGTTCACACACAGACATACATATGTAATTGGATATATAATTAGCAATGAATTGGGAGATTTCGGTGAATTGTCAATTAAAATTTCGAACAGAGATTTGAAGACCTTGCTTACAGTTGCAATGCATTTGTTATAAATTGTATATAAATTTCATTTAATTGTTAGTTAGATTTTGACGGTGGTTGAGGAATTGCAGGTGTGGAGGATGTGAAGACGGACATCGCGAGCCAGAAGCTGACTGTGACGGGGAAGGTGGACCCCGCGAAAGTTCGAGAAAGAGTCGCCGAGAAGACACACAAAAGGTCGACCTCGTCTCTCCCCAGCCCAAAAAGGACGCCGGCGCTGGAGATAAGAAGCCTGACGAGAAACCGGAGAAAAAAACCGAAGAGAAGAAGGCGGAGGAGACAAAGCCCAAAGAGGTACCGTACCAAACCAACTAACGCCCCTCTAACCTGCACCTACTAAGCTAAAACGCGCCATGCGCGCCCGAAACGTGGAGCGCGTGTTTCCACGGTCCATTTTGAGGACTTTGAAAGAACCTAGTCAATTTTAGTATGCGTTAGTCTGACGACGGAATTACTTGTTAACTGGTCGTTAATTTTCCTTCGCTTAGGCTTAGAAGTTTCCGAGCGCAAGCTCGCATAATTTAAATATTAATTAATGTTATTTTAATTTTCTTGTTTAGCCTCCAGTGAGCACGGTAGTTTTGAAGATCCGTTTGCATTGTGACGGATGCACCCATAAGATTAAACGAATCATATCCAAAATCAAAGGTACGACCATTTAATTTCCATTAATTAATTTTGTTTTTTGCGAACAATGTTAATATAACTGGCTTGAGTGTGAACTGTGCCATAGAATGAAGGTTCGGCACGTGTTCCAAGTCTATAAAATTAGCATACCCACTAAATTTCATTTTTTTTTTCATTGACATGGTATAACTTATTATTTAATTAACAGGGGTCCAATCGGTGGAGGCAGACGGGCAGAAGGATTTGGTCACGGTCAAGGGTACGATGGACGTGAAGGAGCTCACACCATACTTGAAGGAGAAATTGAAGCGGAGCGTGGAGATTGTGCCGCCTAAGAAAGAGGAAGGAGGCGGCGAGAAGAAGGAGAAAGAAGCCGGCGGGGGTGAGAAGAAGGAAAAAGAAGGCGGCGGTGGAGAGAAAAAAGAGAAAGAAGCTGGGGGAGGTGAGAAGAAAGAAGGCGGTGGCGGCAGCGAAAAGAAAGAGGGTGGTGAGTCGAAAGCCACCAGTAGCGGCGGAGACGGGAAAAAGAGTGAGGAGCCCAAGGTAGAGGTGAACAAAATGGAGTATCGTGGACTATCTCCCTATTCGTACACAATCTCTATGCATAACCCGGGATACATCGATCAAGGATATGCTGCTCCGCCGCCGATGTACAATCAAGGTTATGCTATTTCAGCGTATAGTCAAGGCCCCTACAATCCAGGGTACCCCGCGGAGTATCCGGACCCATATCCGTACCCGTATCCGCCACCACCCTACGCGCACGCGTCTGATCAAATGTTTAGTGACGAAAATCCTAACGGGTGTTCGGTCATGTGAAACAAACAATGAAGCGGGAGGAAAGGTCAGAGGCTGAAATTTGTAAATAAGAACATACCCGAGGCCAAGTACATACAGGAAAGACACATAGAAGCGGACATAGTGGAAAATATCATTAACGTTAAGGATATGGACCGCTGGCCAGGTGGCCGGACGGTTTAATTGGTTAATCTGTTAGGTGGATGTTAATTATTCTACGTGTTGGTATTTACTTGGTTATAAATCCAATTTTGTGGTGTTTATTAATCAATAATATATATTTACTAAAACCAAGCTAATCATGTTTAATCATGTTTAATGATGTTTTAGCTAGCCGGCTAGCCCACGATGGGCCACCTGGCATGATTTTCTTTAAGACCGTGGACAGTCCTCTTTATCTAATTTTGTCTTATCTGTTCTAAAACAAAAATCATGGGATGGTTCTCCCGGTTCCACTTCCTTAAGTGGAGGTGTTTGGTAGTGGGGTTGGCAGTATCTGTTTCCTTGCAAATCTGACGTCAGAATCTTCCGGCCACAGCTTCTGCAACTGGGCGATGTTGTAAATTACACGTCACACACACGCACACACACATACTGTGGTGAAAAAGGTCAAAAAAAAAAAAAAAAAAAAAAAAGGTGCTGGCAGGAAAAATCTAGTGATGGTAGGGCAGCCAGAATGGTGATTTGACCATGTAATGATGGGTAATATATTGGCCGTCCATTTTTCTTCTTTTTGATTTTCCGCTTTTCTGTTTTGAATTTCCAAATCAAAAATGTCAGATATTTACCGAAGGTTCACCGATTGAACGTTGCTAGACAAAAAATGGAGCCCAAAGTAGCTAGCTAGCTTTGTGGATCCCTCACGAAAGTGGGTTTGTGGTTGAAAGCTGTAAAGGGTTTTGGGCCAAACAAAAAAGGCAAGTTGTTTCCCATTTACCACTTGAAATCATGACCGATTAACCTCCTTAAGCAGCTTTTTCAACCCACAGAAAAGTCTCTACAAAAGCCACCGCCTTTGTGTCCATTACAAAACGGGTACCTTCTAATTTTCTTCCTATTTAAAATGGTTTGAAGGTGATAAGTTTAGGTGTGGAAAGTTTTCGGGGATCTACCCATTTGGCTAAATTAAAAATGAAATTAAACAAAGATAAATGTTGTTTTCTTCTAATCTAGAAGCTTAAGAATGACCTTTAAGAGCTTCAAGCAGCCCAACGCATGATCTTCTACCCTGTCACACTCTTGATCATCTTCAGTTGTATGCCCTTTCGCTAGAACAAAAGCTAAGCAACTAAAACGGCTCCATCTGAGGGCCATATTTCATTCAATAACTTGAGCTTCAAGAAAGCCTCTTAAGACAATGCATGGAGCAATTAACCCAGACTAAGGAAATGCATAGTTATGGAAAAGTTTTATTCATTTGACTTTTTTGAAAAGCAAAAAATAAATAAAGAGCCAATTTACCTTAAAGCCTCAAGCCATGATTCTGATTCACCAAAATCCAGGAACTTTTTACAGCAGAAAGTATTTTATGTCGAAATTTTTAACAGCAGGGCTATAAAGAGAAACTTTTTGAAGGGAAAGTTTTAACTTTTACCTTCAGGGAAATTTCTGGGAAGCCATAATGCTGCCCGGGGGCCTTCAACCTCCAAACGAGTCAGATATTTATCAACGTTAGACCTTTAACTCTTTCAATTTGAAGATTTTCCCCTCCAAGAATCTTTTATGAGTCAAAGAGCCACTAAAATTCCTCTTTTACAATTTCACACTTGGTGATTTCATCCCTGATTATTTTTCTATATTTTCTTATTTATATTAAAATTTTACATTACTTCAAATATTAGATAATTACAAGCTTGTTGTTTATGAAAAAATATTTAATTTTTTCTCAATTATAATTGAATTTAAGCTATTATTGAAATAAAAATTTTTAATAATTTGGATATATATATATATATATTTGATTTTGCAAATATATTAATCTTTTATATTTATTTAACTTCAATAGTAGGTAAAGAACCATTCAGTTTGGAGCATTTTAACTCCCAAAGAAAATTTTCCACTTTGGTTGATGATGCCACCTAACCTAATGAATTAAGAAATAGCGTCCAACATAGGGCTTGTTTGGTAGTTGGCAGTTTGGCGGTTGGTAAAAATATCGGTTACCGGTAATTACTAATTCCAAACCAGGGTTTGAAATGGTATAAATTTTCCTAAAAACTAAAACGTTGAATAAACTTAATTTATTAATGGAAGAAAAGTCCGGTGGAAGGCTCTCATCCACTTTCTTTTCCAAGTCTAAATCAAATCCCCAAGCAACCAAACGCTGCCCAAAAAAATCATCCACCTGATCATAATTATCACTTAAAAAATGACGTCGTTTCATACTTTTTCAAACTAAGAAGAAAGAAATAAACTTTATTTATTATATAATTTCGGATTGTTGCACATAAAATATTTTGTTCATTTTTTTTATAATTATTTTTCCTTTTATTCAACTCCCTGCTTATGCCGCGGCTTGCCGTCTTCTTCCAGAGGAAGGCTGCAGGTCTCACAAGGCAAAATGACACAAAGTAATTATTATTATTGTGACCAGTCCTTTTTAGAGATTTATCAGTAAAATAATAATTAAATTAAATCAAATTAAATTAAGTTTCCCATCTTTTTTTAATTTAATTTATTTAAATAATTAAAAACCATTAGTGGATGTACGTTACGCAATTGGAAATAGCAACTGAGAAAGTAACCAATCAAATTTGATATTTTTTTTGAATATAAAAGAGGATTAAATAAAATAGAATTTTATGCCTAGACGGTAGGGGCAACGAGTAAGCTTATGAAATTATTCTCTTAAATAAATAGAACACCCATTATTTTTCTTTAGCATGACGTCATCATACATGGGTTACTTGTGAAGAGGAATTTATCCATTTTTTAATTCAATATAGTTTTTATTTTCTAACTCAAACATAATGTAAGTGGTATAAAATATATACATTCAAATTTTCATTATAATTACTCAACAGGGATAATATAAGTAGTAAGATATTCTTAAATTCACTGAAAGAATCATGATCAAAACTTGTAAAAACGTATTCTAAAAAAAATTAGTTTAAAACTATAAAATAGATGAGATATATATAAGAACTAAAAAAAAATTCATTGTGACTATTATATATACCAAAAAAACCCAAAATTTATGATATATATAAATTGCTTTTCAAAATCAAATTTTTGAAAATATATTTTGTATACAGAATTGTATAGTAGTTTGTGATATGTATGGTTTCCCAAATCACTTTTCTCTCTATAAATAAATTTTCTGCATCTGATGCAGTTTGACTATCTAAATGTTTTTTTTTAATAAATCCAATCTTTGAAATTAATAAAAATAATTCAGTAATTATTTATTTAAATTCTTTCTATAACTTTCTCCAACAAAAAATTGGAAATAGTTTGTAATGTGGTTTTGTTTATTACTTTCCTTTTCCTTTACTTGTTTAAAATAAAAGAATAAGGTGTTGCTTTCTGTTTTATTTTGTGGGCTTTTTCAAATTTTGACTTTGTTGATATTACAAAAATAATCTAATTTTTGTTTTATATTGTCTGATATTTAGTTACATAAAAAAAATCATAAGCAAAAATGAAAGAAATCGGGGAAAAAAAACTCCTATCGAAGAGAGTTTTCTTGAAAAATTTTCTTGCAGGATTTTATCTTTGAACTTTTTCCCCTTTAAAACAAAGAGTGCATGCAATTTGTATCAAAAGGTCTAATGCCAAACCCATCTTTTATTTTTGGGAATTCATTTTTGCTATGGGAAATAAATATAGTGTCCATAACCTTTGATAGAAACCCAGTTCAATAAATTGGTGAAGAAGGTTTAAAAATATAAAAGAGGAGGAAAAAGCCAAAAGCTAAGGGCGTGGAACAGGCCTTTCAATGCATGTCTTACGAAAGTCCTCTCCTCCAATCTTTACTTCTCCCAGCTGCAATAACAAGCAGAAACAGCTAAACTTGAGCTACTTTTATGGTTGATTCATATAATATAACACACATGATTGAATGCCCAAACAAAACCCATATCACTATTATTTTATACGTGCACAAAAGTGATGTGTAGTTACGTACGTATTCTAAATGCTCTCCCCATTCAAAAGAAGTTAATCAAGAAAAGTAACAACCAGATCACTCCAAGGTGTGTCAGAAAACTCCCCAAGTGTTTTGGTGTTTGCATGAATCATCATTCTCATGTGAGTGTGACCCCCCATCTTATGCTACCAAGGAAGTGCTCCTACTGTGCTTTGTGACTATGACCTCATCACATCCACCTGTTACTTTTTAAAATTATATTTTTTATTTTAAAAATTAATAAAATTAAAATCTTATAAATTTTGAAATGTTTAAATGAAAAAAACTAATAACATAAACCCAAATTCATGAAGTTGAATATACTCGAAGGTTTTGTTTATTAACTTAATCTGGACATGGATGGATAGAAAAAATTATAGATAATGATATCTTAATGTCATGGCATTTTTAATTTTATTACTTGTTTGGTATATTTTAATTTAGTATTGAGAAAATAGTAAGATAATTCAACACATTATCCATATACCCTTATAGAAGAGGCCATGTTTTCACCATGTTTGCTCCTGTTTTTGGCTCTGAGAAGTTACCGGGTTAGATATAGTTTTTCGGCGACGGAAGGCAACACAATCAAGGCTATTTACTCTCAGGGGTTGATGATTCATGTAAATCAAGGTCAATCAAGTGTCAATTGAGCTTGATTTGGTGTTAATGTTCAACAACAAAAAAGAAAAAAAATCACGACTTTTTGATTTTTCGATAGATGAACAACCATGAGCCACTCCTAGCAGCAGGACTTGCTGGTTACCAGAGAATGTGTTACGTTGATTGGGAGAACTAGACAACTATTTGGCTTCCATCAATTGCTATCCGTGGTGTCTGGATCTTGTAAGCTGTCGCATGGATGACATATACAAATACCCTTGTCGACGATGACATTCGCTAATGGCCACGATGGTGGGTTAAATCTTTGCCAGTCACTGTAAGTGTCAGATCAGAAGTAGTGCCAGAAGGAAACTTCCAAACTTCGGTAATTTTTTTTTGTGAATACGCAATTTTGTCAACATTTAAAAAACTCCAAAAAAATCCAAATAAGGAAAAAAAAGATTATTTTATTCTCTTTTTCTACCATGATAGTTATATCCATATTTAATTTGAGATTTATTAACTCAATTCTTGTACGTATTAACGTGAGAGATAAATAAATAATTTTTTCTTATTTTAACTTATCAAGTCTACTCTATGTATAAATTTTCTATAAATATATATATCCATACATAACAAAATAATACACACACATATTACACAGTTATCTGTCTTTACTCACCTAGGTATATGACGTTTAAACTACATATTTATACGTTGACATGAACTTTAGTTTTAGCATTCAATCTCTCCATTCCACTCGAATTTATCCAAATTTACAAAACAATCACTATAATTCTTAATTATTTCATTTGGATCATCTTCTATTTTTGTTTTCGTGTAGTTTTCTAAAAATATCTATTTAAATGAAATGATAGAATCACAAAAATACAATACTGTGAAAACAAAGAAGAAACTTACCAGAATCACCATCTCACTCCTCAACCAAATCCTCAACCTCTATTCACTTGCTTGGTAATATTGTAATTTTTTACTTCTTTTTTTATTTTTATCTTCAAAATCTGACAACATACCATTTCCAAAAAGTGAAATGTACTAAGAAAGGGATTGGAAAAGGAAGAATTTAGTGAAATTATTTTCCTTATCTCTTTAAATTAATCGTCATTTTCTGACAAGAGAAATAGGATATATATCGTCATCCCATTTGATTGGTGGGGTTCTTGACGGCTTGTGTCATCCACCATTTGAATCCAGAAACGTCCACAGCAAAAATAGTAATTCAAAAGTGAAGAAATTGGTGGTTGGACGGGCCTATATGAAGTTTATCATCACCATGTATATACCCAAAATCCCCAAAGCAAAAGAAAAATGTGGGGCAAGATTCCAGCTTTCCTGATGCTCTATGATTGATATCCGACAAATGATGTCATTTGATTTAGAGGTTTGAACACCTTCATAATGCCAACAGTCCTTCAAATGCATCGATTTTAATATAATTAACGTGACCATTATTTATTTATTTATTTATTTATATTATTAATTTTGGCAGTTCACATTTTGCCTTTATATGCTAAGACTAAGTTCGCATTTCAAGATTGCAACATATATGCTTCGTTTCGGTTTCAATTTTATTTTCAAGCTATGGTTTCAATTTCCGATTCTAGTTTTGGTTCAATTTTAAAGTCTATTCTTCCATTACTCAATAAAATTGATGACACTTGAAGTGAGAGTAAATAATTAAGACATTTAAGGGTGAAATAGGAAATTTTACCCAAAAAAATCCAAATATTGAAAATTTTTGACAGAATAATTATGAAATTTGGTTTCGATTTTGATTTTAGTTTCAGTTTTGATTTAGTTTTAAACTCTATATTTCCATTACTCAATAAAATTGGTGACACTTGGAGTGAGAGTAAATAACAAAGATATTTAAGAGTAAAATAGTAAATTTCACCTAAAGAATGCCCAAATATTGAAAATTTGACAGTATAATTATGAAATAAAGAAAAGAAAAACAGATATTAATGATTGTTTAGACCAATTTTTTTACATTTTTAAAATTAATTTTAGAAATACCACAAAAAAGTTGAACCCTCATTGTGCATCATATGCATGTTGCCAAACACACCATTATCCTAATGAATTCTGCAACATCCACTTTTTATTTTTATTTTTTGAGAAAAGTTTTGTAAGTGGACTTTAAATATTTTATTTTCTTATAAAATTAAATAGATTGTGATTCAATGGTTGGTTTTGCCGCCGTACCATCTTTATAAAATGGGGTCATTTCAGCACGTCAAAGGGCAGCTTCAACCTTAATTATTTCTCTACTTTAATCATTCTGACCATGACTGAATGTATTTGAAAATTATATTTACATATTTTATTTTTATCTAATTTTGGAAGGGAGATGAATTGACGTTGATGTAAAATTTGTCAAGTTTTATATTGTTAATTTAATTAAATATTAATAGATAAAATTAATTATAATTATTTTATAAAATACTAATTACAGTTAATTTTTGTAATAGCCTTAAATTTTTGTTTTAATTATTGGAAATTTCTAATTAGTAGGTTTAGGAGTGTGAGTGAACAAATTGAATGATTTAGGGGTTGGATTAAGAATCAAAAAGAGCTTATTTGTAGAAATTAAAAGATTAGAGGTGTTCTCGTGAAACCCAGAAAAGATGGGGCCAAATTTGGAAATTCTTGGGCCAATTGGAGAGAATTAAAAAGGGGAGGCCCAGATAGAAAGAGCACCTAAGTTCGAGGGCCAGTTTGGCAATTAGAGGAGGTTTATTTGAAGGAAATAAAAATTGTAAGGGCTGAATCGTGATAAGGTAGAGACCTTTGGGCGAAGGTCTTTGAAGCCAAAATTGCTCCAATGGGAGCATGGCAAATCTCCTAAAACCTTGGGTATTTGTGCGAGGAAGGGAGAAGAGTAAACCTGCGTGTTCAATTTGAGTTTTCGAGTGAAAATTTGAGGAAATTGGAACTAAGAAGAGTTGGCAGTATCAGATGGGATTTTTCGGGAAAATTTGGGCATTCGAGCAAGAAATGTCTTGATTAAAGCTTCTTAATTAGCTCAGGAACCTCGAAATTTTAGTTCGTGGGCCTTGAATTAGCCAGGTAAGTTGAAAAACAAGATTTTTGGGGTTTTGGGTGTTCGGGTGAGTTACATGCACCCAGGTTTGCAACCCAGGTTTTTGGGTGAAGGTGACAGACCTAAATAGTGTTCAGGTCTGTCTTGAGTTGATTAGGCCGGTTTGGCCTAGTTGGGCTGGAACCGGCCGGCTCAGGGCTTAGCCTGGTATAAACCAAAAAGGTCAGACCGGTTCCCAATCTAACAGAGTAAGGGGGATGAGACTAAATCGGGGTTGGGTAGTGAACTGTTCTGGTTCACCCAGATTTGTAGAGTTTTGTGATTGAACCAGCTAGTTTTAGTGTTTTCGGGCTGGTTTAGGGACTTTTGTGCCCGGTTCAACATGATTTTGTGGGGTTTAAGACCAGTTCAATCTAATTCTAGGTAGTTTGAAGCTAGTTCACCATGGTTTACGAAGAATTAAGCTTGGTTCGTGGGGATTTGAGCTCGATTTAGCACAGTTCATGGGAAATTGGGCCCCGTTCAGTCTAATTTTGGTGGTTCATGACCAGTTCAGTCCAATTATGGGGCACTTGGCTTAGTTCAAGCCAGTTTAAGACTTTAGGACTAGTTCATCTCAGGTTAAGGATTTTTGCTTGGGATAACGCTATGTTTTGGTTTGGGCAAAGGCTAGGGTTGAGTAAGAATATCTCAGGGGTGTCTCGGGATGCGTGTTAAGGGCCTGGATAGGGGGAAGGTCTAGGGCCAATTTTGAAAATTAAATCTTTTAAGGTAAGTTCTGATTCCAATTTTGAGTTTCTATTTGGTGATTGTAGATACATTTAAGGAGATGCGCTTTGACCTGTGAGTCGTCTGTTGAAGGTTCGGATTTTGGTTCTGATAAGTCCGGTGAGTGATAGTACTCTTCTATGCATGTGTTTAGGTTCTAGTTTTTTGTTATCTTTTGTGACATGATTTCTGAATTATAACATTAAATTTAGGGACATGTATTGCTCTTAAACTGTGATCAGCTAGATAGCATTTATGAAATTTTTTATGTACATGCCTCGGTGATGCATGTGTTCTTTTAACTTACCTATCGAGAGTCTTATGTGATCTGATTCTGAGAAACATGGTGGTGTTCCGGCATTATGTACCTTCTGTGATTCTGATTTTGGTTGTGACATGAGATCCTGGTGTCAAATGTGATATGTGATACGTGAATAGATTATTTTCGACATGATACGCTTTTGTCATGACATGAGATATGTGATATGTTCTAATACTTTGATAAGTGTTCCATTTTTGTCTCTGATTTTTGATTAACTATATGTGATACTCGAGGCACAAATATGGTTTTCTGTAAATTATACTATTGTTCATTGTTTGATATGTTGCTTGTGTTTAACACATTTTATGACGCATGTCCTAGCATTGTTAGAGTAGTGCTACCATTCACTGAGTGTTGTACTTACCATTTTCCCCTATTTTCTAGATCCCTATTTAGATCTGTAGCGATAGCTTAAGTGATCGACTTTGTTCACTGCTGCATCAATTCAAATGTAGGGGCACTGGTATATTTCATCTTTTATTCTCTAGTGAACTGTTCTGGTTCACCCAGATTTTTAGGGTTTTGTGATTGAACCGGTCGGTTTTAGTGTTTTGGGGCTGGTTTAGGACTTTTGTGCCTGGTTCAGCTTCATTCTGTGGGGGTTAAGGCCGGTTCAGTCTAGTTCTAGGTAATTTGAAGCTGGTTCACCATGGTTTATGAAGAATTAAGCTTGGTTCGTGGGGATTTGAGCCTGATTTAGCTCAGTTAATGGGAAATTGGGCCCTGTTCGGTCCAATTTTGGCTGGTTCATGACCGGTTCAATCCAATTACGGGCACTTAGGCTTAGTTCAAGCCAGTTCAAGACTTTGGGACTAGTTCATCTCAGGTTAAGGATTTTTGCTTGGGATAACGCTATGTTTTGGTCTGGGCAAGGGCCAGGGTTGAGTAAGAATATCCCGGGTGTCTCGGGATGCGTGTTAAGGGCCCGGAAAGGGGGAAGGTCCAGGGCCAATTTTGGAAATCAAATCTTTTGAGGTAAGTTGTGATTCCAGTTTTGAGTTTCTATTTGGTAATTGTAGATACATTTAAGTAGATGCGCTTTGACCCGTGAGTCGTCTGTTGAAGGTTCGAATTTTGGTTCTGAGAAGTCCGGTGAGTGATAGTACTCTTCAATGCATGTGTTTAGGGTCTAGTTTTTTATTATCTTTTGTGACATGATTTTTGAATTATAACATTAAATTTAGGGACATGTATTGCTTTTAAACTGTGATCAGCTTGATAACATTTATGAAATTTTTTACGTACATGCCTTGGTGATGCATGTGTTCTTTTAACATACCTATCGAGAGTCTTATGTGATCTGATTCTGAGAAATATGGTAGTGTTCTAGCATTATGTGCTTTCTATGATTCTGATTTTGGTTGTGACATGAGATCTTGGTGTCAAATGTGATATATGATACGTGAATAGATTATTTTCGACATGATACGCTTTTGTCGTGACATGAGATATGTGATATGTTCTAATACTCTGATAAGTGTTCCATTTCTGTCACTGATTTTTGATCAACTATACGTGATACTCGAGGCACAAATGTGGTTTTCTGTAAATTATACTATTGTTCATTGTTTGATATGTTGCTTGTGTTTAACACGTTTTATGACGCATGTCCTAACATGTCTAGAGTAGTGCTACAATTTACTGAGTGTTGTACTCACCATTTTCCCTTATTTTCTAGATCCCTATTTAGATCTGTAGCGATAACTTAAGTGATCGACTTTGTTCACTGCTCCATCAATTCAAATGTACAGGCACTGGTATATTTCATCTTTTATACTCTAGTGAACTATTCTGGTTCACTCAGATTTTTAGGGTTTTGTGATTGAACCGGTCGGTTTTAGTGTTTTGGGGCTGGTTTAAGACTTTTGTGCCCGTTTCAGCTTCATTCTGTAAGGGTTAAGGCCGGTTCAGTCTAGTTCTAGGTAATTTGAAAGTTGCTTTACCATGGTTTATGAAGAATTAAGCTTGGTTCGTGGGGATTTGAGCCCGATTTAGCTCGGTTAATGGGAAATTGGGCCCTGTTCGGTCCAATTTTGGCTGGTTCATGACCGGTTCAATCCAATTACAGGGCACTTAGGCTTAGTTCAAGCCAGTTCAAGACTTTGGGACTAGTTCATCTCAGGTTAAGGATTTTTGCTTAGGATAACGCTATGTTTTGGTCTGGGCAAGGGCCAGGGTTGAGTAAGAATATCCCGGGGTGTCTCGGGATGCGTGTTAAGGGCCCGGAAAGGGGGAAGGTCCAGGGCCAATTTTGGAAATCAAATCTTTTGAGGCAAGTTGTGATTCCAGTTTTGAGTTTCTATTTGGTGATTGTAGATACATTTAAGTAGATGCGCTTTGACCCGTGAGTCGTCTGTTGAAGGTTCGAATTTTGGTTTTGAGAAGTCCGGTGAGTGATAGTACTCTTCAATGCATGTGTTTAGGGTCTAGTTTTTTATTATCTTTTGTGACATGATTTCTGAATTATAACATTAAATTTAAGGACATGTATTGCTTTTAAACTGTGATCAGCTAGATAGTATTTATGAAATTTTTTATGTACATGCCTCGTGATGCATGTGTTCTTTTAACTTACCTATCGAGAGTCTTATGTGATCTGATTCTGAGAAACATGGTGGTGTTCCAGCATTATGTACCTTCTGTGATTCTGATTTTGGTTGTGACATGAGATCCTGGTGTCAAATGTGATATGTGATACGTGAATAGATTATTTTCGACATGATACGCTTTTGTCATGACATGAGATATGTGATATGTTCTAATACTCTGATAAGTGTTCCATTTCTGTCTCTGATTTTTGATTAACTATATGTGATACTCGAGGCACAAATATGGTTTTCTGTAAATTATACTATTGTTCATTGTTTGATATGTTGCTTGTGTTTAACACGTTTTATGACGCATGTCCTAGCATTGTTAGAGTAGTGCTACCATTCACTGAGTGTTGTACTTACCATTTTCCCCTATTTTCTAGATCCCTATTTAGATCTGCAGCGATAGCTTAAGTGATCGACTTTGTTCACTGCTGCATCAATTCAAATGTAGGGGCACTGGTATATTTCATCTTTTATACTCTAGTGAGCTATTCTGGTTTACCCAGATTTTTAGGGTTTTGTGATTGAACCGGTCGTTTTAGTGTTTTGGGGCTGGTTTAGGACTTTTGTGCCTGGTTCAGCTTAATTTTGTGGGGTTAAGGCCAATTCAGTCTAGTTCTAGGTAGTTTGAAGCTGGTTCACCATGGTTTATGAAGAATTCAGCTTGGTTCATCGGGATTTGAGCTCGATTTAGCTCGGTTCATAAGAAATTGGGCCCCATTCGGTCCAATTTTGGGTGGTTCATGACTGGTTCTGTCCAATTACGGGCACTTGGGCTTAGTTCAAGCCAGTTCAAGACTTTGGGACTAGTTCATCTCAGGTTAAGGATTTTTGCTTGGGATAACGCTATGTTTTGGTTGGGGCAAGGGCCAGGGTTGAGTAAGAATATCTTGGGTTTTCTCGGGATACGTGTTAAAGGCCTAGATTGGGGGATGGGCCAGGGCCAATTTTGGAAATCAAATCTTTTGAAGTAAGTTCTGATTCCAATTTTGAGTTTGTATTTGCTGATTGTAGATGCATTTAAGGAGATGCGCTTTGAACCGTGAGTCATTTGTGAAGGTTCGAATTTTGGTTCTGATAAGTCCGATGAGTGATAGTATTCTTCTATGCATGTGTTTAGGCTCTAGTTTTTTGTTATCTTTTGTGACATGATTTCTGAATTATAACATTAAATTTAGGGACATGTATTGCTTTTAAATTGTGATCAGCTTGATAACATTTATGAAATTTTTTACTACATGCCTCAGTGATGCATGTGTTCTTTTAACTTACCTATCAGAGTCTTATGTGATCTGATTCTGAGAAACATGGTGGTGTTCCAGCATTATATGCCTTCTGTGATTCTGATTTTGGTTGTGACATGAGATCCTGGTGTCAAATGTGATATGTGATACGTGAATAGATTATCTTCGACATGATACACTTTGGTCGTGACATGAGATATGTGATATGTTCTAATACTCTGATAAGTGTTCCATTTCTATCTCTGATTTTTGATCAACTATACGTGATACTCGAGGCACAAATGTGGTTTTCTATAAATTATACTATTGTTCATTGTTTGATATGTTGCTTGTATTTAACACGTTTTATGATACATGTCCTAGCATGTTTACAGTAGTGCTACCATTCACTGAGTGTTATACTCATAATTTTCCCCTATTTTCTAGATCCCTGTTTAGATTTGTAGCGATAGCTTAAGTGATCGACTTTGTTCACTGCTGTATCAATTCAAATGTACGAGCACTTGTATATTTCATCTTTTATACTCTAGTAGCTCATGTATTGCTTGAACAGGTTTGGATTTGTATATTAATGGTTATGTTTTTGAAATCATGCTTGTTTATATTAGGATAGTTGGAGACTTATTAGGGTTGACAAACCAACATTAGTGTCGGTTACGCACCTGAGGTGGGGTGTGACATTTTTTGAAATATTAATTATAGTTATAATTGATCTATATATTAACTTTTAACTAAATTAATGATATAAAATTATATATTTGAATGTATTTAAAATGACTAAATTAATGGTATAAAATGAGTGAATGTATTTGAAAATTATAATTACAGATTTTCATTTTTGTTTAATTTTGAAGAATGATAAATTAACACTAGTGTAAATATACATAAAATCTTATATTTTTGAACTAGTCAAAATTTAATTTATGCAATTAATTACAAGTGTCTTGTAAAATATTAATTATAATTATCTTCTAAAATATTAATTACAGGTATAATTAATTTTATCTATAAGATTTATATGTTACCACTTGAGAAATGCTGGACCTAACATTTTGTTATAATTTAAATTACTGACCCAAAATGTTCAAATTCAAATTGTTCAATAGTAGTTTTTACTCTTTTACATATTATATCATATAATTTCTAAAAAATTAGGACAAGATATCAAGATCTCCTCCACTTAAACACTTAATATTCTTGTCAACTCAAAAATTCATATTTATATGCAAACAAAACAGATCTAAAAATTCTTTTTGCTCTAATGCTATTTTGTAATGATCCGAAAATTACTGAATCTAATAACTTATTAAATTTAAACGACCAATTTAAAATATTTAAACTTAAAAATTGATATAGAATAATATATCATATTTTAACTAAATTGATAATATAATATTTAATTTAAGTGTTTATACTTCCAGAGTGAATTGATCTTTCTCAATTTTGAGAACTGCTGGGGCCAGAAACCTCCATCACCCAATTAATTAGGTGGGGAGGCTGCCTCCCCTTGCAACTGTGAGTTGACTTACAGTTAGTTTCATTAAATTATTATTCACTTAATTAACTCTTATTAATTTGTGTTAATTGCCCGTCAAAGTATATTAATCAGTCCCCATCCCGCAACATGCGTCAGCGTGTGCCACCGTGACGAACCAAAATGTTTATATATCCCACCCCCAATTGAAAGAGATTTAAGATTAGACTATATATAATGTCATAGATTAATTAATTGGCCAGTTTTTCATTATTAATTAAAACTATTATCCAAACTTAAACTCGTGGGAGGATTCGAACTAATCGTCCATGTTAAAAAATTCAGATAGGGACGAACGAGTTCAAGTGACCACTTATCTACACTAATTTAAAAATGGAATTTGATTTTTTTATTAACAAGTTTAAGTATATATAAAAGGATTCGAAACAATCTTTTTTGAGTTTATTTTATAATCTGAAATTAATTTTATTAGAAGCACTCTGATTGTTTTTAAAATTTTGAATATAATTCCCATCTATAGATATAAAAGTATCTTATTACTTATACTATATCTTTTGAATTTTAGAACAATTTAAATCTTAATAATCTGGTATGCGTTTGACTTTTTAAAACTACTTCAAATTTGTATACAAACCTTCCCTCAATCACTATAAATGCTGTCAAATTTAGATAGTGATTTTAAATTTGACACTTATTCTAAAAGCCGAAAGTAAGGATAACTCAATTTCAAGATTATGGAAATGCAAGGTAATGACCCATAACCTCCTTGACATAGGAACACAATCTTAACATTTTATTGTGGGTTTCTTTTAGTAAAATTATTGATTGCATGAAAGAAAGAATTGATTAGTTTAACTAGAGATACGATCCTTTCTGTATACAATATTTGCATGGAGCATTGTGGGAGGGAGATGACAAAAGGCCATCAGCCATGCACATATCATTCCATCAAGCATCCAAGGATAACTTGCTTCACCGCTGTTGTGGAACTCCACATAAGCAAATATGTCATTAGCAGTGGGACAAGAGTGTCTAGAAACCAAATTGAGGCAATATTTTGTTGGATTAGCTAATCAGATCATGGTTCTAGTCCATGCATGCCAGCCTAATTACAAATTTTATATTAAGTATTTGCTGAAATATATATACTAATATTTTATTTATTTAGAAAAAAATATTATCGTACTTGCCTACCCTAATTGTCGTGTATCACAAAATTAGTTAGGTCGCCAGTCACTAATCAGGGGATTATAGAGGAAAATATTTAATTAAATTACCGCGTTAATTCATCCATAGGATTACCTCAAGACTCACGCCTTAGCTTCAGCCAAGCTTTAATCAACATTAATAAATTGACGTAAAAAAATTACAGTAAAATTGTGGTCAGAGATTGCAGAAGTTACTGTACAATGTTTTCTTTAACATAATTCTTAATCATAGGATTAGTATTATAGTACCACATCGTAAAAATATATTATCTTAATCTGTGGGTGGCCATGGCTCGTGGGTGTTTAATAAAACCAGTAATCTCCTTCTTGACTATGGTTTTGCCCTAGATTATTTAAACAGATCCTATGGGCCACGTGGTACAATAAATTTCCAGTGGGGAAAGAATCTTTAAGGACGATTTCGAAGATTATGTGTTAATTAATCACCCTAATTAAAAATACGAGTGATTAGAGTAAACTTATTGCACCTTAATTCTCGGTTTTTTTAGCTGACCTCACTTGGTTAAGCATAAATCCAAAGGCAATGTTCCGAATGCACCAGACACATAATCACTTGATTAACCTTGCATGGTAATTACCCTCCTCCCCATATCCTCCATTCAAATAATCTTTTTAGCTAGGGATTAACTTTTTAATTGTTCCTCACACAAAGATATTCATATATATAAGCACTATACTTACCACAACTAATCATTATATTAACCCCATAATCACGAATTTAAAAATTGTAGTACGTAGATTATGTGCAATTAAGTATCAATACTTCTGATTTGCACGATCTATCTTGCATACATAAAAGGAATTTGATTGAATATTATCTCCAAATCTCAACTTTAGGATTGTTTGATTCGAGAATTCTAAATTTTTTTTTGAAAATTAAATTTTTTGTTATATAATAAAATAAAAATGTTGAACTTTTCTCTTATGTTGTATATTAAACTTTACAAACAAAATTTAATTCTTCTATATAAAATTGTTAGAGTAACGAAAAGTCAGAAAAGCACCATCTTTTAAGCCCTTTTTTTTTTCAATTAAGAGTTTTTTTGAGGTAGAAATAAACATTCTCTAGCAAGAATCAGACTATTTTACCCTTGAAGCAACTCAATTATTTCATTGCAAACAAGAATTGAGAGAAATATCTCAAAATAAGATAGAAAAAGAGAATGTTGTTTATACAAATCATGGGGCAGTGACAAGAGAGATATAAATTAGTGGCTTCCAAGGGTAAGGCATACGAGAGGACTCATGGGTTAACTTCAACATTAATTTAGGACATTGTGGCCTTTGATGAACTAATTTTAAGACTAACGTGGAGAAGAAGATAATTAAATTTAAAAGGGGAATGGAAGAATGTGCGGATTGCGTCAGCATGAATACGACCCAACCAAGGGCAATGGAGAGGGTGGTGAGTTATGGACTGACCCTTCCAATGGGTCTGACTCAGCTCTGACTACGACTCGGCATCTGTTTGTGGCATTTTCTCTTTACATGCCATTCACATAATCCTTTTATTGGTCATATGTATGCGCATGTCATGTGTGGCCACGGATGATATGCCATCCTTACATGTATATGCATGTATGAACATAATTTCTTCCATTACATTGTAATACTGCCATTGAAGATTGCCGAAACACTGCAGATGAAATATCACAAAATTTATCAGATAAAAAGTACGTGTAATAAGCCAATCACAGGAGTAGAAAATGTTCCATCAATTGGAGATATGTTGACTCATTAACACGGTTTATCTGATATTATGTGAAATAACAAGGATGTCTAATAAGCTAATCACAAGGGTTGAAAACTTTCCACCATTTCACCTGTTGAGGTACTCTCGTCCATCAATATTGTTTATTTGATATTATGTGTTAATTTATTAGATTAAAAGTTTTAACATATGTTGAATTAGTATTAATATCAAATAAATTCTTATTTAAATTTTTTGCACAAGAAATTTGAGTGTGAGATTATTTTAGAGTATTAATATTTGAACAGCTTGATATTTTTAAGCCAATATATCTAATTTTTTGACCCTAAAAATAAAAGAAATTTGAACATTCTGGTATTTGGATTTCTAAATTTTTTGATGTAAAAAATTTAGATTATACAATTTTTTTAAAAAAATTGAAAACTTTATTTCCAAAATTTAACTCAAGAAATTAATTTTATATAAATGATTAAAAAAAGATTTTATAACATCAATGATGAATAAAAATTTAAATAAAAGATATAATTTTTTCAATTTTTTCAAATGGGTTTATCTTCTAATTTCTGGAGAGGTGTGGGAAAGGACAGTTGTTGAGCCATCGGAATGGAGATATTTGGATTGGTCCGACGTCCACGTCAGCCACACATGGCGCCGCGCTGGATTTTGAATTTGAACGACACCCGTGGGCGACTTTTTAGATACGAAACTTTGTTTCTTCTGTATATTTTCCTAAAATTCCAAGAAAGATCAAAATTGAGAAAATAAAAAATTGGAGGAAAATAAGGAAGTGTTTGGAAAGATGAAAACAAAGGGCCGTGAATGTGACAGTGCGAGCGCGATCATCGCTCTTCCTGATTTTGGAGCCATATCCTATAGGGAGCCCGGTCCTTTCATGGCCGTCACTCAATTTAAAATTTTCTATTTTTAGATCTTAATTTTTATTATAAAATTTAAAAGAATAATTATTTTATTAAGCGGTGCAAAACATGGCCCTTGAACTCATCTTCTAGAACAATTTTATATCGTAATTCTTCGTCATCTAAATGAAAATATTTTCCACTTTGCCAACCACCTTACTAAAATTTCACTCACTCACTCTCTCTCTCTCTCTCTCTCTCTCTCTATATATATATATATATATATATAGACTTGCTTCATGGTTCGAGTTTGAGCGTTTAAATTCTGCATTTTTGTCTAGAAAAATTAATCATTGGCTTATGAGAATTTGATATTTTTATAATTTGAATTCTGCTTTTATATATACTTGACATGTTTTGCATGGTGCAGTTTTTTTATTTTTTTTTCTAAAATTTAAAATATTAATTCAATAACTTGCAGAATTCAAAAATTTACACCTTTGAAATTTTTCCTCTAAATTTTTTTATAATTAATTAAATCACTTTCATAATTTAAAATCTAAATTAAAAAAATTGTGTTTACACAGTTAATGATCAAAATAATCTTGTATTAAAATTGAGAAATAGCAGTTTCATAAATTGATAAATATAACAAAAATTTACTAGTTTTAATTTATATATATATTTATATATGTGTATATATATACATATGTAAACAATTTAAATTTATTCAGATTGAAACTAATCTAAGCTGTCTAAAAAATTGATTTTATAAAAATAATACCTCAACTTCAACTATAAATGAAGATATTATAATCTATATTTTCATCGAATTCTATTAATAAGAGTGATTAAACTTACAAAAAATTGGATTAGGAATCATTTAGTCTAAATAACATATATATTTTTGGACAATTTATATAAAATCAAGGAAATTTAAATTTAAATTTTTTTATTTTAAAGAAAAATATAAAAAATTTATGAAATGAGTAAAAAATAAACTATGAAATGAAAAAAAGAATTGAGTAATTGATATGATTATGAGGTGGATAAAAGCTGGGAATGGACATCACAGCAAGTCCAATAATCTGTCGTTGCGTAAATGAGGCTAGCTTGTAAGTCTTGACTCTCGGAGAACCAAACAAAAATGCTGAATAGATAGACAAATTTATTTTCTTAATTACATTTTTACCCGTTAGGTATGAGTTAATAGCACGAGAGTTTGATGAAGCTGAATTTGCTATCGTTGTCTCGTAGAAGATTAATTTGTAAATTGTAATATAGAGAGGTGTTTTCCGCACTTTGAAGTTTAAAATTATAATTTTAATATTTAGCACTTTAATTTTATCAAATATATCTTCTCACCATAAAATTAATGGATAAAATTAAAAATTCGTATTTTTAGAGTATGAAAAAAATTTTAACTCCATTTTTTTTAATTATTACTCTATTCAATATTCTTAAGACTTTTTCTAATTATTTCACTCATTTCTTTCATAAATTAATTAATAAATTTTAACCCAAATATATCAAACTTAATTTTATTTTCTTAGGTAAACATAATTTGTGACAATATATTTTTTTAATAATTTATTTTCTTTTTAAATATAATTTGTTTAATTTTGTTAGAGAATGAGAGAAAAATTAAATTTAAGATTATATAATTAAATGAATTAAATTTCAACTTTTTAATTATCAAATAACTAATAATAGATTTAATTATTAATTCATTAAATTCTAACCTACTTGTTTAGACAGAGAATAACAAAATATTTGTATTTATTTTATAAAATTGTTTTCTATCTTCAAAAAATACTATGCTTGGTATTATTATTAAACTATGCTCTTTTTTTTTAATTTTTTTAAAAATTATATTATTATTTTTAACCAATAATAAAAGTAACAAGATAAACAAAAATTTACAAAACATAAAATAAGTTTAAAAATATTTAAAATTTTCTCTTTTCTCCATGGTCTTATTATCGAATAAAAATAAATAAATTATATTTCAAAAGAAAAAAATAAACAAATTGAAAGTTCATTGTCATACAATATTTAAAATATACAATGTCATAAATTATATTTGCCCAAAAATAAAAAAATAAAACATTGATACCTTTAGGCTATAATTTATGAATTACATTATTAAAAAATGAATGAAAATATATAGAAAATAGAAAAAATGTTGAATAGAATGTAAAAAGAGAAAAATAGGGTCCAAGTCATTTTTTTTGACCTTTTTGCCCTCTAATAATATAAGTTTCCAATTTTATCCTTCAATTTTATAGTGGGAGTGCATTTTTGATAAAATTAATATGTTATATGTCAAGATTATAACATTAAGATGTAAAGTGCCAAACATTCTTGTTACTAGGGTGTAACTTGCAAATTACTCATCGTGGAGAAAAGAATATGCGACAATGTGAAATATTGCGTGTCATTTTGACCTTTTTTCCTTTACAATCTAGTTTGGTCCTGATTTCAACGAGGAAAAGTAAATGGAAAGGGGAATTAATTGAATTATCTTTATTTGTTTTACTGGTCTTTTAAAAAAATAATAATGTCATTTTCTTATCTACATTTCTTTTTTTTGAGTATAATACACACTTCTTTAAGGGAAAGATAAGGAAATAAATTGACGTAATATTTGAAGCAGGTGAAGTCTGGTAATACAAAACGCTTTATTCATAATTCTTCCCTTGCAAGATAGGATATTCTTCTTTAATTTTCACATTGATAACCAACCAAGTAAAGTAATTATTCAAGATTTAATACAAATGAAAATATACTTGTAAAATTTATTTACAAGTCAAGAATTTAACTTATAGTCTATCCTTTATCCATCTTGCGGCTTAGACCTTTAAAGATAACGTTATTTTCTATCAATTGAAATGGACTACAGGCAACGTTTTTCAACAAATACAAACTCAATTCACACACAGAAATGGTTTGATGCCTCGAGACGATGAAGAGAACAAAACACAAGTTAGACTAGCACTAATTGTGCATGTGAATTGGGTTTGTATTTCTTGGAAATACAGGTACTAATCAATTTCAACACATGGAAAACAACGTTTTCTCATTTTGAAATAAGTAAACTATTCACGATTATTCTTTTATATAAATTTGCATATAAAAAAATTGTTAAAAATGTTAAAAAAATACGTTTTAATTGCAATACATATCTACTTTAAAACGGTGATACTTTATATATAAATTGTGATTAAAAAAAAGTGATATACAAATATTATTTTATTTATAAGTATTTTTAGATTATAGGAATCATTTGAAATGTATGAAAAGTCAATGAAACAATTATTAAAATTTTATCTGGATATTTATTTTCATTTTCTTAAATATTCTCACCTGTTTATCATTTTCATGAAAAAGTAAATTAAAAGAATGTACTATCATGTTATTCTCTTCCTTTCTCTTTCCACGTCAAAAGCTGTGAACGCATAAGTTGCTCCAATAAATATTCTTACTATCTTGTATTCAGTTGAGAGCTTAAGCTATAATATTATAGTTTCCCATTTTTTCTAAAAATAAAATTAAAACAGCTTCTCAAAGTAACTTCAATTATCATCTCCCCTTCTGTTCCCATAATCATGAGTATTTAACTTCCAATCCTATTACTCGCAATTAATTATGAATTTTGTATATGAATTATTCGTTGTATGAGATTCTTAAATGCGATTTTAAAATTTTTAGTACACACATTCACTTTCAAAGTATTTTAAACCCTACTTTTAAATTTAGTTTCTCTTTTTTTTTGAGAAAAAAAATAGTAAAATTAGAAGTAGGTTCTAAAATTACGGGAACGGGTACTTCTAGCTTGAATGACATTGTTATAATTAAGTATAAACTATTTAATATTTTTTTGAATTTTTTTTTTAAATTCAAAATTAATCTATGGAATTTTTTTAGAATTTTATAAAATTTTTAAATTTTTTTTCCTAAAACAAATTACAAAAGTTACATTCAAAATACCAATTTTACTACTTTCAAAAACTTTATAACATATTTTATAAATACACCTAATTTCTAATTATAATCTAATTCTACCCACTTCAATTAAATCTCAAACTTTTGATTTTAAAAAAAATTTTTAAAAATTTAATACTAAATTTTAATCTACTAAATCAAAGATCATAACATTTATTAAATTAATATCAGAATTAATATTTAATATTAATTTAACAATTATTAAAATCATTAATCTAATAAATCAAGACTAAACATCTTGAAAGGACCTAAAACCAACTTATCTCTTTGCATTGAAAAATACATAAAAATACGTCAAAGCCAAACCTATCAGGATTAAGCAACTAATCAAATGCCATGTCATACTATTAACAGAGTCTAATAAGTAACTTGTTAAAAAAAATAAAAATTATATCACAAATCAAAAAAGGCACGTGCGGCGGCCCAATGGGCCCACATGGCATTTTTTACGTCCAAAAACAAGTTATTCATTCTCAACAAACGTGTATATTATATTAAATATCAAGGGTAAAAGTCCGATATTTGAAGCAGAAGAAAGATCTGGTGAGGGAAAGACTGACTGAAGACTTTCCAACACTTGGAATCACGAGGATATATTGTTTGAGATTCCGGTCATTCTTTTGACTTGGAAAAAGCTCTGCGGCATTGAATAAATTTTCTAATTGAAGCCATCGATAAAAATAAATAAATAAAACAGAATTGTATAATATAAGCCTTTTAAGCGCACGCATTTGGGTCCACGTCTTTGGTCTGAATATCGCACCAGAAGCCCAAAAAACAAAATAATCTTGGGAGTGGGGAAGGTGGAAGGCCCGCCATCTAGGACCATGCCCCCGGGAGGCAAAAATGACCAACTCTGAAGTAAAAGTGACTGTCCGAAGGCGGTGTCCGTTGGTTTAGTGGCGCATTCTTTATTAAGTGTCAAAGATCTTATTACTCAAGGGTTCAAAATCAGTGGCTAATTTAAGATACTAAATGTAGTGGGTGCAAAACAGTCATAGTTTCGCGCTATCTTTTCAACAGCAATTGTAGAAAGCTTCTGATTACTAACAAGTTGTCTTTGTTGTAGAAAGCTTCTGATTACTGACAAGTCATTTTTTGTTTTCACACTCGCAGAAAATTATTCACAAAAAGTGAAGTGTTATATTACTGAGTCTTTTAAAATTTAGTAATGTGATTGGTTGTTTTTCATTACAAAAAAAAAACTTGTGGTTGTGCCTATTCCACGTCTGTTGGGTAGGTGTGTATGTGTGACTTCAAAACCTCTTACATTACTGAGCCTTTTAAAACTTAATAACGTGATTGGTTGTTCTTCATTATTAAAAAAAAAAAGTGAATAGTGTTAGTGAGCAAAGGTTTAGGATGATATTTGTAAACAAATGGTTGAAGAAAGACTAATAATGCAAAACTTCTTTTGGGTGGAGATCAACCAGACGCATGAAAAATAAGGCAAAACATGGTCTCACTTAGCATTTTGGTATAAGAATTTTACAATTTTATATTTTGGTCTTTGAAAATTCATACGTTATTTTAAAATAGTCTTTTAATATTATTATTTTTTAATTCTAGACTCTTAATTGACTATCTCAATTTTGGATTTATTTTAAATATTTATATATTTCTAATTTATTCATATAAAAATTTTTCATTAGTGTTAGATTAAAAAATTAGGGAGTATTTTATAGTGACTTTATAGCATAAATTCTTACAAAATTTTGAGCACCTATGTAACTCTTCGAATGTTTAAACTCCAATTGTTACATTTCTTTTTTAACGCTTTAAGTTATTTGTATTACCAAAAACATAAGAAGGTGGTAATTTATCCCCTCTCCCCTTCCTTAACTTAAACCTCTCACCTTATACTTCCAAGGTACCCCAAAAAAAAAAAAAAACAAAAAAAAGGATGGTAATTCATTTTACAACATCATCTTCATTTTATAATTGGGATTCAACTCACATAAATATTAAAAATATTTATAGTAAAAAATATCAAAATTTTCTTATATAGATTTTTCTATAATGTGTTTTGTCATATAATCATATAAATTTAAATTGCAGGGTGTTACGATCCTATGGTGCAAATTGCTATTTCTACATTGTACTCTATTCCTCTCTATACAGTAGAAAATATATGAATAGAAGTTGTTTAAAGCAAGTTGAAGTGGAAATTTCAATTAAAATATTCTCTTAAGTAGATATTATTATTATTATTATCATTATCATTATTACAGTGTTACCTTGTTGAGTTGAACTGGACCAATTTAAGAGGCCATTGAACCGGGCTAAATGTGATTGGGTTGACTTGACTGGGGATTGGTTTGGGTTGCTTGTTGCCAGAATGGGTCAATTGGATTTGGGCCAAGGGGAAGTTGGGCTCAGGACAAGATCACTTGCTTGATCAGGGCAAGATGGGCTGAAGAAGTCAGTTGGGCCAACCAACCGGGACAATGAAAGTGGTCTGGAGGGTAAATAGCAAGAGAGATGAAGGCTGCCCTTTCGGGTCAAAAGCCATGGAAGTTTTCCAAGGGTATCTGTTAAGGTTCTCGCAGTACAGGGGCGTTATAGCATAGTTTGGTTCGGGTTTAAAACTCAAATTTAAGTTAAATTATGTTTTATAATTTGATATGTTTAGAAATTAAATTAAATCATGATTCATAATTTAGTTCGATTTCAAACCATAATTTGTAATTTATAAAATAAAATATATTAAATTCACTATTTTTAAAAAAAATTTTGACAGAATTTTCCTAAAAAATTATGTATTTAACCTATTTAACTCAATAAATTCATTATTTAATAGCTAATTATATGGTAATTATATATGATACAACATATATATGTATATAGTATAACAGAATTTAATTTATACTAACAAAAATTACACTCTAAAAAAAGAAAAACAATCAATTATTAGAATAAATATAAATAAAAAAGAATAAATATACAATTAGACAATAATAATAAACTATATAATAAAAATAAGATTTTTAATTTTGTATATATATAAATTTATACAGTTTCGTTTATACGGTTTATCTAAACGTCAAATATCAAATCAAATCATATAAAACAAATCCTTCTTCAAACCAAACCAAACTGAACCAAACCACAGTTTTATTAGTTTAAAAACGGTTTGGTTTGGTTTGTTGAACACCCCTACCATAGTATTTGTTGACACTAGAGGAGAATGGCAACATTGGTGGTGTAAGAAAGGGAACCAATAGAGATTGATCCAAAGTTTGGTGAGTTTGATTGGAGCCTCGGTTAGAAATTGTTGGTTTGCATAGCTTTTGCCGAGCATGAGGGAGAAAAAGAGGAAGCTAAGAAGTAGAATCTCACTACCCAAAGTCCATGCAAGAGATAAGATCGATTGAGAAGATTAAGCTCCAAAAAGGATTAGTTCGGGAAGCTATGCCAAAATTGCACCGGATCGAGAGGGGATGTTTGATTGCATCCAAATTAGAAGAAGGAACATTACACAAATTTGGGCTAGGTTTGAGGTAGAGCTAGATTTGAGGATTGAATCTTATTGGATAGGGTTGTGATCCAAAAGTAGATTAGGATTTGATCTCACATGATCGAGATCTTTTAAGGGCTATAATAAGGAGCCTGGGCCCCCTATTGTTAGACATTCGATCCGAAAGGGTAACGAAGCCTTGTTTCTTCTTCCTCTATTGTATTCCTTTCATGTTACTTGAGCCAAGTGGCTTTTGTCCCTACAAAAGGGCCAATTGTTAATTGGTGAGAAAAGAGAGAGATGAAGACCAGCAATCCCCATAACGACCAGTAGCTGGAGGAGGTGCTGTTAGGCGATGGTGCTATCTCTTAGTCATGTGAATCTAGTGAACATCAAGTTATTCTGGCCGGCCGTGAGAGGAAGGAAACTAAAAGGAGAGAGTTAAGGCAGGTGCGTGGAGCAAAAAGGCCGAGCGTGTGCAAGCGCGTGCGGCTAGTCTAGTAGTGCTGTGGGCGCGTGACATTGTGGGTCTATCCTAGGCATGTGTCATAGAAGAAAGGGGCACGTGAGGGTGCATGACAGAGTGAAAAAGGAACCAAAATGTGATATTTTAGCCAGAAAGAGAGAAATAAAGAAAAAAGTTACTATTTTTAGTAAAAATAGATTGGATTTTAAATTAATTTTTTTAAAAAATTTGACTTCCACTAACCCGTGACAGTTAGAGTTTAAGGCTAACACTTTTAACTATTACACCCACCCAATCAAGGGCCTAGTTCCATTTAAATGGATTTGAGCAGTTCTAATAATTAGCTAGAGCTTGGGCTTGGTTTTATTTTTTTATTTTTAATTTTAAAATTATAATTTCTGCACGTTTGTATTTTTAACTCAAAAAAGTTCAAAAATTGAACATGTCATCTTGAATTTTTGAACTAAAAAATTAAATGCAAAAACAAAAAGCCATGTGAAATGATTCTTTACACAAGCCAATTCAACACAAACACAAAATCTTTACTAATGATTATTTGAGGTGCTTTATTTATTTATTTTTTTGTTACAAGAGGGCCTGAAAAGCCCAAAGAAGGAAAAAAATTATACTATAGAACCTGGGGATAGAGGCCCCCATCATATCCGGAGGAGAAGACTCCTCATTTGATGGGAGGGTGTGCTCAATCTTTCAAGCCAAAACCATGAGACAAACTAATGTTAGCCATTAAAATAGCGCATCTCTTCGCTTCTCTAATCACATGCTTAATCTCAACTTGTCTATCTTACCACATGAAAAGTTTAATCTTACCCAAAACTAGGACCAAATAGAGGTGGAAATGTGCTTCCTCACAAGCAAATCCACTATAGGTTTAGAATCTACCTTCAAAATAATCTTCCTACAATTTAGATTCCAATCCATTTTAAGGCCTTCCTGCACTCCCCATACTTTTGCCTCCAGAGACTGTTGCCTTCCCAATTTTTCTAATGAAACCTCTAATCCATGCTCCCTTATAATCACTCAATAGACCTCCACATCTTGCTAGCTTCTTGTTTGGCTTTAAAGCCCCTTCTGTATTAAGTTTGACCCCAGCCTTGCTTTAGAGGGGGTCCATGTAACATGCATCCTTTTTAAGAGGGCATGGCAAGTCAACTGATTCCGCCTAACCCTTCTACTAGCCGTCTGCCACCACTCGATAATGCTGCAAGAATTTGACAGTCTAATAAAGTTCTCATAAAAAAATGTCCATATTCCTCCAATTTCAAAGGCACCAAAAAGCAGTAGTCTAAAGCTAAGGCCAAGCCTCATCTCATGGCACCAGGAGATTAGCATGACACCAATCATTACCTTCAAACATAAAGAAAACGGCCTTATAAGCTAAAGGCATCAGCTTTTTCCAATCTTGGGCAGTTACAGGACAATCCCCAAGTACATGCAACACTGTCTCATCTCTATCACCGTAAACATAGCAGCCAAGATCGCAACTACTCCACCTAGATCTTCTTTGGTTGGTAAGTAATTTCCCATGCAAAATAAGCCAAGCAAACACTCTTAGCCTTTCTAGGACCTTAAGCTTCTAGATTTTATTCTACTTAAGGGGATTAAGCCTTGAATTCTCTCCTTGAAACAGCTTGTAGGCATTTCTAATGCTGAAATTCCCATTGCTCTACCTTGGCCAAACTTCAGAATCTAGTTCAAGGTCCATTAAAGGTGGGGCTATGGCATGAACCTTACGCAAGCCGAGAGGATGGAGAAGATCCTTTAATCTGTTCCAATTCCATTCTTTATTAGCATCCACCATTTCATAAACCTTGCAAGCCCTCATGGAACTACTTGCCTCCTTCCTAAACATCTCTAGAACACAATCAGGACCAACTCATTTATCTCTCCATAAGTCCACCTTTGAGCCATTACCTGTCCTCCAAAACTCAAATTTGGACAAAGCTATCCAACCATGGATTATAGTTTTCCACCCTTTCGAATTCGAAGGCTTGTAAGACAGGGATACAATCCAATCCTCACCTTTGCCATATTTCCCCCTTAACACTACAGTCCAAGGAGATTCCAGACTAGACTTCAAATTCCAACTAAGCTTCATACTGCAAGTCTCATTCATAACTTGCAGACTTTTTAACCCATGACCCCCTGATCCTTAGGGTAGCACATCTTCTTCCACAAAATTAAGATAACCTTCTTGCTATCTTCCCCATCTCTCTTTATTCTTGTGGCCAACCAACGACTCTTTCTTCTCTCCCTTCCTTTTCTTTCTCACTTTTCCTTCTTGTGGTCGACTAGCAGCCCTTCTCCCCCTCCCTCTATTGCAAAGTTTCAAATAGAGCTCTAGTGTAGAATTTTTATTGAACAACAAAAACTCTATTGTAATGCTTTGTTTGTATGTTAGACGGAATCAGGTTTTACAATACTTAATTTTTTCCTAGAAGTCAGGTCCTTAGAACTCCATTTTTTAATGTGAATAATAAAAAAATTATTTTAAATAATTTTTTAAAACTTACTTTGGTATGTAAAAAATATTTTATTAATATTAATATAAATTTACCATAATGTTATATCAGTGTCATATATCTATATTATATGATTATACCAAACACTTTGTACGTTTGGATACTTCTTAAATGGTAAATCAAGACTGCTTTCTTACGTGTCTATGAAATAGTAACGGCAAAAGGGGTTGAGCTTAAGACCGTTGCACATGATTCTTATCACATTATGATACCTTTTCTCTTGATATTTCATTTGCAATATCAGCATAGTAGGGCAGGAGAACACTTGACGATGGAATGATAAACCTTCCTCTCGCAGATGTTTTAACTATGTCATAATTAAGTTTTTCATTTGAACTGTGAAACGGAGTAGATAAAAATCATTCATGATCTTATATATAATTCAGTTCTTTATAGAAAAATATAAGGTTTACAACCTTGATTAAATAGTCTAAAAAAATTGATCTTAACAAACCTTCATTTTGCTTCACTTAGTTTTTTGCAAACATTTGTACTTTCTTAGGTTTCATTTTGTCCTTGTGCAGGACTGTCTCATCATTTAATTATTATTAGTAAATGTTCTCATATAATTGCCAGGTTCTGTCAGAAATTTTAAACTTTCATATTTTGAAGAGAGTCAAACCTATCTCAACTAAACTAGAATATCCTTAAAGTAAAAAAAAAAAAATAGAAAAGAAATATTCTAGTCTAGCTAAGAGAAACACCTTTATTTAATAACTTGCAAATAATTCTAGGGTTTACTTAACATCAACCCAAACTGATATGGCCTTGTTTAGTAGGGTTCATGCTAAGTAAACCCCAATCTCCTGACATGAGAAGCCATGACTTGTAAAAGAAAGAAGGGTTTTGGTTTTGGTAATACCAGCGAGGTTGCTGGTTCAGTCTGCAATGCCCTTGTGCATTATTTCTCTCCATCACTTCTCCTTTCTTCAAAATCACATGCTCAACTCACATAAACTGGTTGAATTCCAAAAGCTCAATTTCAAAATATTTGGATAAGATACCCTTTTTTTATAGATGGATATTAAATTTTTCATTCCCGCATTTTAGCCTTTTAAATTCAGATTTTTCTATAAACATCTGAACTGGTCTTGAAGAAAATAAACTGGGTCTTCCAGTAATTAGGTGCACATAAGGGGAACCAAAATACGGAGAAAATAATTCCCATGGAACTTGATTAATATTTATCATCAATTAACTGCATCTGTCAGGATGCTAGAATACTCCTTGGATACACATAAAAACTACAGTGAGTACTAGACATGATACAAATATTGAAAAAGGCAACATTATTCTTACCCCAAAATTCATGTTTTCTTCTGGTCTAATCCTGCCAACAGTTGTGATGCAAGGATAAGGAGATCTCATTTGGTCAATCAAATGAAAGTTATGCTTCAATGCTGTAACGTAACACCGATACTATCAAATGAAGAACTCTGAAAAGACGATGAACGAGAGGATGTAAAGGAAAAAAAAGATTGCATAGCTAAGATGCTGTAATATTTAGTTTACTGTCAGTATTTTGGCTCGTTGCAAAATTGACAAGCAAAACTGTAACCTATGAAGAGGAGTTCACCCATAAAGTCTAGTAGTTTATGGAGGATCGTCGGGAGGAGAATCAGATCTGTGCTGTGCAATCAAAATGTGAGTAGATGATGTATCACGTGCCCTTCTTCTTTCTTTCTTTCTTTCTTTCTTCTTTTTGTCCACAGTAGACTTTAGTGAAGCCATAAAACAGCATATGCTAAAAGCTGTAACTCGTTTTAACTTGTGGAAAAATGACTTCATGGTGCTGCTTGCCGTCAACAACATCAAAGAGATCCACAGACTTAGGATGAGGGCTCTATAATTATGGGGATGGGGAATTGTTTTCCAGCCATTTGGGATACGTAAAAATCTCATCAACATGCTGGCACGTGATCTAGGTGAAGGTACAGAAAAAGGCCGGAACATATCAAAAAGTTGACATATCTAAACAAATTAGGGAACTGCATGTGGATTCTGTTCACCTGACGTACCAAGTTTCCAAGAATGAGACATCATTGAACACGTTGTCAGTTTTTATATTATCAAGTTTTCAACAATTAACGGTTAACAGGAAGATATACAAATTACATTATGAGGATAAAAGAAAACCAAGAAATAAAGATGTAGGAAGCGGGGAATTAAGCAAGTAAAACCCATCATGCATAATAGCATAACGGAAAACAGGTAATTGAATTCAGTTGAGTACACAATCTGCATAAAAGCATTCGAGCACTTGAAAGAACAGGGGACAAATTAGTTACACTATCCAGATTAGTTTCAATCCGGAACTTACAATTTCAGACATATATGTTCATCGATATCATATCTTTTTCTCTGTCCTTTTCTTGAGAATCCTCTGAAGCTCATTGGGATGACAAGGAAGGACAAGAACTCCCTCTCGTCTGAACCCAAATTCCTCCGCTGCTTGATCCAACAGCTTCAAGAATCCAGGGTCACTTAAATAACCTAATTCTACAACAAACCTTCTCAGCTCACCATGATCCATTGTATGAACCACAAAATGTCCTTCCTTCACATCATCTGGCAGATCCTCTGCCACTGAACTTGAATCATCATAAACATTGTCAGTTGCACTGAAACCTGGTCTTCCAGATAATATGAGGATTCTTGCAAGCATCTTCCTGAGAAGTTTGAGTATCAATAAACCTCCTTTTGACGTATACATCTTTAACAAATGTAAATGGAGGTTTTCCGAAAGAAAGCTTGGCTGGTTGAAGAACCCAACTTGGTGATACTTATATACATTCGAAGATTCAGAGAGAAAAGCTACGACAAAGTGAGCCAAATGCATGTGTACTGCATAATTCAGCCCTTGATATATCACTGTCAACTTTCTTCTTCAGGAGGATGGTATCAACATATATTATAATGCCACCAAGCAAACTAGAAAAGCTCCTTCTCTATGTCTTTTTTCTTCTCTAAATATATATTTAAAAATGTAAAAATGCGAACTACAAGGAGATCCATGAATTGGGTGGGCATAGCTTTTTTCCGGAGTGTATCACCATGACCGTACAATCAAGAAGCATAAACTCAGGACAGAATAATGGCTATAGCTTCCGGACATGTTGTAAGCTATAAAGCACATTATTTAATGTTGATCCTCAATCATTGACGAAAGCCAAGAAGGGTCGACTATGAGAAGGAGTCACCTTACGCCCAATTCAGGAAATTGTTGACTCACACAATAAAGCTTTTGTTCTCCTGCTTCAATTGTCTCAACTCACAAATAATGCATAAAGCTTCTGTGCTCCCTGCTTCAATTGACTCAAACTCACAAATAATGCCCCTTTGTTACTTATGACTATGAATAGCATGTGATTACTATTAAAATTACTAGTCTAGTGTTGTCTGTCTAATTACGAGGTCTTCAAGTGCATATTAAACCATATTGCTGAGTTCATGCAATCTTATTCTCCCAAAAGAAAAAAAAAAATTATAACAATTAATATTTAAAAAGGTTCAGCTTATATCAGCAGCAGCCCCATGCACCTTATCTAACATAACAAATTCATATTCTCAAGCAAATTAAAATGCCGGCTTTTAAGTGCTAAACAGGCATTTTCCCAAAGTATTTTTCAGATATGAAGCCTAGAAATAGAAACTTGACAAAGATTGGATGCTTATATCATGAGGGCCAACAACCATGAAGGTGATAACGTTCTAATGTTCCTTTTAGACATAACCAACACAACAGTCATTTTAAACATACAAATGGTACAATTTGTTATTTTTTCCAAACAAATTCACATGTACACTTTAGACAGAAAGTAGGCAAGCCAAACTTTTGACCACAAAAATAGCATAATACGTGGCACCTCCACAAGATCAATTATTTCTTTACCATCGTTCTAGGATGATGTGTTCTATTAACCAAATGCACAAATTTGAACCTTTTCACTAGATCCAAATTCATGACTTAAGTTCAGAAAGGCAGACAACTCCACACAACAAAACAACTTTCTGGTCAAGTTGCATAAAAGTTGGAGATGGCGAATGACTTCACACAAATTCCATGCAACTAAAATCAATAGATGTTACAAACATGTCTTCTATATACCTGCATATGTTTGTTTAATAAAATAAATTTTACATGTGCACTAGTGGATATAGGAAGAGTAAGAAAAGATGAAAACTATCAAGATAAAAATGTCACCAGCTGGGCTCCACATATTGAAGAAGAAAGTTAACAGAAGGCCTTGATAGGGAACCCTAGGAACTTAAGCACAGTTCCATGGCCATGTCCAAGGGATGGACACAAATCTCCACATCAATGGTATGTGAATCTCGAAATTGATGTTGAAGTTTCATTCTTGTTGAGATCAGCTATGGACAAAAATGGAAGGAATAAAACACAATGCGCAAAATCTCTTAGATCATACTCATTCATATCCTCTCTCAAACCTCGCCATCCATCTATCCATCCTAGCTACTCTTTTTCACAGGTATTCCAATGAGAAACCATTGCTATATTTCCATTCAATCCTTAAATTCATAATTATAGCCCTTTCTGGGTTTTTATGTTAGTCTTTGACTGAAATTGATAGTTAATCCTAATTGTATATAAAGTCAGATATTAATATCATGTATACTGATGATTTGATTATCCAAGTGAACTAGAGGACCACACACATAAAGGAAATTACTAAATCCATCCAAAACTCTTCCACCATAAAGACCTACGATACCCCTTCATTAGGGAGAGGGTTTCCATACCAAGAATGTCATATTTAACTGTAGATTTAACCAACCCTTGTACTTAAAAGGCAAGGACTTTCGACCTCATGCAGAGCATAATCCATGGCAACATGCATTATTACAATTGGTGTTTTTGTCCTGCAGTGATGTGCTCTCTTAACTAAATGCACACATGTGAACTTCTCTATTAGGTCCAACACATTAATTTTATTCAAAAGGCAGACAACTCCACACTAGTAACATGAAGACTTTCTGGTCAAGTTACATCAAAGTTGGTGTTGATGTGTGACTTGACATAACTCCCAAAAATGGACCTAAAATCAGTGACATGCACAAAGATGTCTTTAATATGCCTGCATATGTTCCATTATAAGAACAAAATTTTACATATGCACTAGTGGATATGAGGAGTAAATGAGAAGTTGAGGATTATCAAAAGAAAATTGTCACCAGCTAGGGCCAACATATTGATAAAGAAAATTAAACAATGGAAGGACTTGATGGGGGACCCTAGAAACATAAGCTACGTTTGTGTGGTCATAACCAAGGGATGGAATGAAAATCTCTTTCCCCAAGGCCCATCCAATGTTTGAGTATTTATACCATTCGAAATTGTGTATGGATAAAACATTGTGTAGAAAACAAATCTCCAAATTAAAAATTGATCGTGGTACTTCCCTTCTTGTCAAGATCACCAATAGACAAAAATGCAGAGAGTAAAACACAGTGATCACGATCTCTTTGATCATGCCAATTAATATCCTCCTTCATACCAAACCATCTCTCCCATCTACACTAGCTATTCATCTACTTTGGCATTCCAGCAACAGCTGCATAGCTCTATTTCTGTGGAATCCATAACCTCTAAAGCATTGCCCTTTCTAGATTTTCTACTGGTCCTTGACTAAAGTTCGTGGTTAATCCTATTTATATGTATCTTCATATATGAAATCACATATCTCAATAATTAGGTATTATTCAAGTGCAGTGTCTGCACATACAAATAATAGAAATGTTAAATCCAATCCAAAACCAGCTTTTCCACCATAAAGACATATGCTATCTCTTCAGAAGGGAGAGGGTCCATGCCATGCGATGTTGTATTTGATTGTGCTTTGATTAACCCTTGTGCGTAGACACCATATTACATAGAATTGGGTCTGAATGTCAGTACCGTTGCAGCAATGTGTTTAGACTTTAAACTTGGAGAATTTTCACCTGCAACTTTGTTGAGTTTCGTTAATTGTTTCAGTCACATTTGACAGGACAAGCAAATGAAGAAAGATAAACGAAAAATGGAAATTTGTGGACAAGGAATGCTTCTGATAGGAATGGTAATGACATAGTGTTATTTTTATAACCAATGAAAATCGATAAATGGGCACACAGTCTATACATTCTAATTCTTATTCATCTTTAATTTCATAATGAACTATAAAAATAAATAAATAAATAAATAATTTACCAGCTTGAAGACTATCTTGCTTAAGTTTGTATCAGATATTATGTGCTTAAGTACGTACATATCTAGGTGTGTCTATCTTATCTCTTGTTTGAACTTTGAATACACGTGACTATGTGAGCATGTTCATAATATTGTCTGAAAATTGGATATGCATGATTCCACGTGACATATGACGGGACATTTTTCTTTAACTTTTTAATTAGTTGGTCTTCATCCTACTAATTTTTTTTTTTAAAAAAAAAATCTGATGAAAAAAGTTAAAAAAATATATGTTTGTATCTACAGAATCAAATTATATTCCATTGCAATAGAAATATTAGAAGAAAACTATACCAGTTTACTACTACCATTATTCTTGCCTTGGCCAGTTTAATGTAGTCATTTTATGGAACAATTACTCTGCGTTTCAATCCAGTGTCCAAGTCGTTCGAGGGCTCAAAACAGAGAAGAACCTCGAGACCCGGGATCATCGCAGCCAGCGGCCCTCTTCGAATCGCGATTTCCTTATCGGGACACTCTTCTAGAGAGAGACTGATGGAATCTGACAAGAGGACACATAATCCCAGAAACGAAGAAAAAGTTTGAGAGAGAAAGCGAGACATACAGGCTATGGTGGGGGCGGAGGCAGCAAAGGAGGGCATTGGAACGCGAACGAAGTGGAAGCAGAGGCAACAGAGAAAGACGACGGAGAAGACGGCCAAATGAATTTGGAAAGCTTTGGGTTTCTTCAAGCCGCTCAGTGACATTGCGGACGGTGAAAAAAAATGCCACCTTGTCATGGCCGTTAACCTCATCTTGTCCGCTTCAGAAAAGGACCGGGTGGACTGTCAACTAGGTAGTATGTGTTTTTTCTTTTTTTGGGGGGGGGGGGGGGGGGGGGGGGGGGGGGGGGGGGTGGGGGTTTTGGTTGTGCGGTGGTTTAACGGAGAACCAAGAATAAATTGGCCTAATGTAAGTTTGGTTAACTAAAAAACTGAATTGTTATTTAGTTTTTTATTTCAATTTCCATAAACCAAACATGCAAGCTTACGGAGTGTTTGGCTGGAACGAATTTAGAAGTAAAGTGACTTTTTTGGGTGAAAAAAATATTTTAACAAAAAAATAAAATAATATTTTTTTTAAAAATTAATTTTAATATTAAAAAAATTAAATAATAATTTCTAGAACTTTGATTTTTTAAAAATATATCAAAATTTTAAGGAATTATGGGTGCGAAACACTGTTAATCCTTTGAGATTGGAACGGCCCAATTCAAGAACGTCAAAGATTGGGTCTGGTTGGCTAAGAATTGAGTTGCTGGTTGCCAGAATGGGCCGATTGGATCTAGGCTGGATTGGCCAAGGTTGTTGCCATATTAGACCTTGGGCGGTTGAGAAGTTGGTTGCACTCATTAAAGTGGGCTAAAGGGATTTGGATTGTGGACTGCATTTCATGCTGTGCGGACTGGGGATGTTGGACTGGAGCAAAGCCATTGGATTGGGCCTGGGCAGGTGATCAAGTGGGCTAGAGACGGAGCCCAACCTAAGTGGTTAAAATTGGAGTGGACTAGGCTGCGTCTATCTATTGGGCTGAAGCAGTTTGGATTGGGTCGCAGCTTTCCAAGTTGGCAGAAACAGATCAAGGCCCGAGTTGAGCTGGTTCTGGGTTGGAACAAACGGACTAAACGAAGCTCTTTGGAAGCTTCGTTGATCGGTCACGAGGAAGGAAATCTGACACCGTCAAGGTTGGACGAAGCCGGCGACACAAGAAGGAAGAATGATGGGGTAGATTGAAGCCGTGGGTGGTGATTTTTGTCCCCAAAAAATTTCGGCTGAGCGCAAGTATGGCGGAAAGAATCAGGGAGCAAAGGTTGGATACCCGAAATCCAAGCAAGAGATAAGGCCAAGCCGGTGAAGATCGAAACACAAATTCGCGGAGAATCAAACCAGAGGAGGAATCTTGCGAAGATAAACCCAAATCAACCAAATCCAAATAGATTAGATAGGATTGAATCTTAGTAGATAAGGGTTGTTACTCGAAAATTAGGAGGAAAGAGATCTTGGTAGATTAGAGAAACTTTACCTATAAATCCATGAAGTGGATTTCTGTAATAAGTGCGAGGGAGGGAGAGAGAACCGAGTGTCTGTTCCTTGTAATTTTTATGTGAGAAAAATGCAAGGTTGGAGGCAGTAAGGGCCTCTGTAATCTTGTGGGTATTCTCCCTCTTCAATTCTCATCTTCTCCCTCTGTTCGTGTGAGTGGGCGTGTGTTCAGAGTGCGAGCCAACAAGATCTAGACAGTCGTGTCGTTGGAATTAAGGAGCTTGCAACGGATTGGGTTCCTGTTGTTTTGATCGGCCAGAGAGGAGGGAGACGAATGAGACCCGCGTCCCAGGTGCGCGGGCCGTGAGGGCCAAGCAACAGCATTGCGCGCTTAAAAGGCGGAAGGCGCGGCCATATGAGGTCTTCAGGCAGACTTCTTGCACGTGTGGCACGTGAACAGCGGTACAGGCGCAGGTTCTTGGCCAGCAGGCACGTGACGTCCATGAAACAAGTGGGGCGCGTGGGACAGAATCCCAAGGCGCGTGGGAGAGCATGAAAGGAAACGGTACATACCAAAATGCACCGTTTTGACAAATAACGAATAAACAGTCGAGACTTATTATTTTTGGATATGAAATGACTGGTCTTTAAGTTATTTTAAGGTAAAAATTTTGGATTTCTGTTAAATCGTGGCACACTCTATCATGCGAAATGAGGTTAGTAGTGAGCTTCCCATTTTTTGGTTGTGATGGCCATGACAGTTTATCTTGACTTGATTTCCAAGCCCACGATTGTTTTTGGCCCATTGTGCCCATCAACCATTCTAGATAAATTACCTCAAATAAAGGTGAATCAGGGAATCAGGGGAAAGTAATCAAGAGTTCAGGGCCGCAGTGGGAAATGCAGAATGTAAGGAGGAGACAAGAAGATCGTATAAGGACTTTTTACTAGGAGCTTCAATCCACTTTGCAAAGGTTTCAAATGCACGAGTGATGGAGGAGTGGCCAGAGGACGACATGGATGGGGATAGAGAGTTTACTAAGAAGGATCTTCTAGACTTGGACTGGCTAGTCCGAGAAGATGTCAAGGCCATGCCAGCTTGCTCGGAGATCATTTTTGGGAAGAAATTAGAGGCCTGCTTCCAAAAGCCTTGGAGAAAGGCTTTGATCATTAAGTTACTAGAATGGAGAATAGGTTACAAGGCATTGGAATCCTCGCTTCAGAAGACGTGGGGTTTATATGGGGTGTTGGATATTATCGACATAGGTGGGGAGCATAACTTGATGAAGTTCTCCAATCCTTTGGACTTAGAGTTTGCTCTGGAAGGGGACCATTAATGATCTATGACCATTATCTAACCCAGAGGAGATGGAGCCCTAACTTTGATCCAACTAAGGAGTGGATGAGCACACTGGCAATTTGGGTTAGATTGCCAGAGCTGTCGATGAAGTACTCTCACTAGTGCACATTGTAGATTATTCACAATCTAATATAGAAAACAATGAAGATTGACTCCACCACAACTGCCCAATCAAGGTGTAAATATGCTTGAATCTGTGTTGAAATTGACCTCTCCCAACCATTGCTAGGTATGTTCAAAATCAGGGGAAGAGCTTTTAAGGTAGATTATGAGGGTCTCCACATGCTCGGTTTTCAGCCGTGGTAAATATGGCCACTATGCAGAAGTCTGTCCAAATAGAAAATCAGAACTTGTGGCATTTGAGAAGCTCCCAGCGCAGAACCTTGGCCATGGTTGTGTGGAGCAAGAAAAGGAACCCCCCACACTAGGTCCTTAGTTGCTAGTTTAGAAATCAAGAAAGCTTAGGAAGACTAAGGAGAAAATAGGGGAATTGGGAGCAAAGAGCTTGAATAGGATCTATGAAGGGTTTTCGACAAGTCGAGGCTCGCAATTCCAAATGCTTAATAAGGAAGGTGAAGATAGGGTGGATATAAAAAATAACACATTCGACCCTTTTAAAGAAAGTCTCAATCTGTGCACTTATGTGGTAAGGGAGGAGCAGGGAACTTTTGGGGGTGGGGGGAGAGAAAAGAGGAAAACCATAACAGAAAAGAAGTGGTTAAAGAGAAGGGCACACGGGATTGTGCACAAAGAAAGAAGGGGAAGTTAACCGAGAAAAAGAAAGATCTGTTGGAGAATGGGAAGAAAGAGACTGAATGGGGGCCTAAATGGGTAGTGCAGTCAAGCGGGGAGTGGAGTGTGTCGGGTCTAGGCTTGCGAGGATATGTTAAAAGCTAACTAGGCCAAGGAAACATGCGCGAGCTTGTGTGTGGGGCTAATGGCCCAAATGCTTTCTACCTAGGCCAATTGTGCGTGGATAGGTTTAAGGAGGAAGGGATTGGGCTTATGTACAATAAGCCAAACAAAATGAACCTTCTTTCTAAAGGGCCACTTGACCCAAGCAAGGAAAACCAAGGCAGTAACATGGTTATGGAAGTAGAGATCTATAGTTTAGGAAATAATGATGTAGCTAGAAAAGAGGATCTTAGTAGTGAGATGCAAGTTATAAAGGTGACTTAGGCTTCCTTAAATTAAAGAGTTTTTGTCCATGTTTAAGGAATTTGCAAATATTTTTATTTAGAATTATAGGGGTGTAGGTAGCAAGGCTTTTGGTGTGAATTGTAAGCTTTTCTTGGCAAGCAATCGTGTTGAAATGTTAGTTTTGCTGGAATTAAGAATCCACCCTCAAAGACTCTTTAGACTAATTAAGTCCATGGGCTTTGAAGGGTTTAAGTTTGTTAAGGGTAGAGATTATGATTGGGGAATCCTTATGGATTAACGGAAGGAGACTGTTGGAGTGACCATTCATGCAAAGGATTCTCAATTCATCCTGTTGGAGTGGACCATTCATGCAAAGGATTCTCAATTCATCCATATAGAGATTTCTTTTAATAGGGAAAAGTATTGGTTTTTTGCCCTTTACCTATGCTAGCCCGAATGAAAAGCTTACAAAAGACCTAAGAAAAAAGTTGGAGGGGTTGAGCACAAGTATGAAAGGAAAATAGTTAGTGGCAGGAGACTTCAATAACATTATTTCAACTAAGGAGAAAAGGGGGGGTAGGTTCAATTGGAGAAGAGCAAATAATTTTAGGGATCGTATTAATAGGTGTGGGCTAATTGACCTTGGAGCAGTTGGTAGTAGCTTCACTTGGATAGGGCCGAGAACACAGGGCTAGGAGAGAATTCTTGAGAAGCTTGATAAAGCTTTGGCCAACCAAAATGGAGGATGCAGTTCTATGAAGTAGAAGTGAAAGTCCTATAGAGGGTCAAATTCTCTGATCATAATCTTTTTCTCATTTGCACCCGTGGCCTCCTAACTAATGGAGTGATTAGACCTTTCAGGTTCAATTAAGCTTGGACGTTACATGAAGATTACTAGAACTGTGTCAGAGCAGCCTAGAAGGAGGATGTGGTTTTGGTGGAAAACATATAATACATGGTGCAGAGTCTCAAATATTGGAACAAAGATGTGTTTGGGCATATTCATGGAAGGAAGAAATCTTTTTTGACTAGATTAGCAGGAATTTAGAGGAGATTAGAAGGCTTAAGGAGAAGGAACCCTTTTTTGGAGGACTTGGAGAGTCAACTTAATGAGGAGATGGCCAAAGTCCTAGAAAAGGAGAAGATCTTGTGGTTCCAAAAATCCAAGACCAAGTGGATTAATGAGGGTCACAAAAATACAAAGCACTATCACCTTAAGACTCTTTGCCATAGATGAAGAAATAAAATTGTGATGCTTAATGCAAAAAATAGGAAGTAATTGGAGAATCAAGAAGAGCTTCACACTATGGCAACAAACTTCTATAAACTTCTTTACTTGGAGGATGACTCGTTGAGAGGTATGGTAATCCAATTCCCTCCTTTAATGTCAATTAATCATGAGAATTTTGGTGTAGCTCTCAAAACCTTTCCCTAGTGAGGAGATTATAGGGGCTTTCTTTGATATGAATTCTTTAAATGCTTCTATCAGCAATCACAGTCTATTGTGGGCAAGTAGGTTTCCCAGTTTGTCAAGGATGTTTTGGAAAGGAAGTAAGGTGTCAAGTTAGTCAACAAGACCTTCCTTGTCCTTGTTCCAAAGGTGGAAAGACCAAAGACTACCTCTTAATTCAGGCCCATCTCGGTATGTAATGTTATCTACAAGGGGATTTTCTAAAGTTATCTTCTAGAGTTAAGCCAATCCTTCCTAACCTAGTGCCTCTTTTCATTTGAGCTTTGTCCTAGGCAGACACATACAAGACAACATCATTATAGCCAAAGAACTATTTCACGCCATGAGTACAATGAGGGGAAAGAGAGACTTCTTTGCTATAAAAGTGGATTTGGAGAAAGCCCATGACAGGTTGAGGTGGAATTTTATCAGAAGCATTTTGGAGGAGATTGGTTTACAAGCAAGTATGTCAGTGGTGATTATGGGTTGTATTACTTTGTTTTTTTATAAAGGTCCTTTAGAATGGGGGTGTTTTTGAAAGATTTTCATCCTAGCAAGGGGATCAGACATAATGACCTATTGTATCTGTATCTTTTTGTGTTTTGTATGGAGAAACTATCCTAAATAATTGAGAATAGAATCAAGGAAGGTAGGAGAGTCCCTATCAAAGTTGGTAGGGACAAACCACTGTTTTTCCACCTAATGTTTGCTAACAATCTATTGTTGTTTGGTGAGGCAAGTGTGAAATAGATCAAATGTGTTATGGAATGCTTGAAGGACTTTTGTGCCTTGTCGGGGCAACAGTTCAGTAAGGGTAAAACAAATATCTTTTTCTCTAAGAATGTGAACAGAGATTAGAGACACATGATTGTAGATGTGTGCGGCTTCTCAGGATCGAGTAACCTGGGCAATACCTTGGAATTCTCTTAGTCTAGGGAGGCAAACAGAAGAGTTTTTCAGTATATAATTGAAAAGTCAAAGTGAGATAAACATGCTGAAAGATAAACCACCCCTCCATGGCGGGAAGAACCATATTGGCTAAATCAGCCCTGTATGCCATCCCTATTTTTCCTATGTTGGTAAGTAAGCTTCTAAAAACTATCATTAATCACTTAGAGAAAATGCAAAGGAATTTTATATGGAGACAGGGAGAAGGAGATTTTTTGCCATCCGATTTTTCAATATGAACAATAAAAAAATCTATTTAGATAATAAAATTTATTAATATTAATATAAATTTATTGATAGATGATATACAACTAAAATTATAATTTTTTAAAATATTTATATTAATTATATTTATAATTAAAACATTTAGGAAATGAATAAAAATAATAATATATGTACCAAATAATAAGTAACTCTTTCATGATTGAACACAAATTACAACACATAAACTGTCATTAAATAAATTTAAGACAATTTTATCATTTTTACCACTGTTTAGTAAACGTAAAATGTGTCTTTAATATAATATTGTTATTTGTAAACTATTTTTAAAACACGTATTGATGCGTGCTAAGGCAGGTGCCCTAATGGTCACAAATGAATGGAATTATAAGACAAACTATAAACCATTGAACATGCAGATGGCACGTTGTTATTGTAAAATCTTTTTAAAAACACGTGTTCATGCATGAGCACTCCTAGCAAAATGACAACAGGTTGTTTGGATATGTCTTCCGTAATGCAAAACTATTATGTAGAACATTTCCTGAAAACAAAAACTTGAAAACTTGTTTTATCATGGGATTCTTGAAAACTTGTATTTTCTTCTTCTTCCTCCAAGAAAACCCCAAACCTTAATATTTGTGTTCTGCCTCTTTAAGAACAACTTTTTCTTGTTAAAAAAATCAGCCAAAATTCTTAACTTTATTTTCAAAAATTTTTTAGAAGAACAGGTTCCAAAACATGTTGTGGGTTTGTTTTTCTGTTTTTGAAAACAGAAAATTATTTTCAAGAACATATCCAAACGGGCACCAACTCCACAAATAGGCAATGCAAACATTTTCCCAGTTTTATTTGAATAAAGTAAACATTTTTTTTTATCAATTTCCAAGAAAGAATCAGAGAGTAATCAACTATAGCCAGAATATATCATCAGTGAAAAAGCCCCCACTTCCACCAACCATGTCAATGAAATTCTTACCCCATTTCAGATGGGAGGATTTTTTTTGAGGGTAGAATCCACACCTTAGCAGACAAAGAAACATGGGAATTAACCCGTCAGATATGCAATTATGATACAATACTTGCACCATATGCAATGGACCCATGCTAGAAATTTCAGCTCTCTTTCTCTTCCTCTCCCCAGGCAGAATAAATTCTACCAAAGCTCCCCTGGAAAAGTGAGAATTTTATATTTCAGAACAACATATTTTCTCAAAAGCTCCTTTTAAGGTATCTCCGTCTGTGAAGAATAGCAAAGAGAGCAACGATGGCTTCATGACGCTTAAAGTTCCATTCGAAAAGCTACATAGGGGTCTCTCACTCTCACAGTGGAGGTTGGGACATGAAAAGGTTGAATTTGATGCAGAACCAGAAGTGGCAGATGATGTAAAAGAAGGGCATTTTGCCATGTTTTCAGAAACAGATCAGGACCGAAAAAGATTATAGTTGAATTAGATAACCTCACTAATCCTGCATTCTTGCTATTACTAGAGCGGGCTAAAGAGGAATATGGTTACAGACAGAAGAGCACTCTTGCAGTCCCTTGCCAACCTGAGGACTTACAGAAGATATTGGAGGACAGAAAAAAGGAAAATTCTGGTGCTGAAAATAGGATAACTACGATTTCACCAATACAGAGAACAAACAGCGGCAAGAATTCACACTAATGTAATTATTTGAAAGTACCTTCTCTACTTTAGCAATTCCTGCAGATCATTTATGTAATTGCTTCTCTGTAGTTGCTAGAATGTCAACTGCTAATAAAGTGTGTTCGTGGTAGAAAAAAATGATAGTAGTGAAACTCACATAACTAAAAAGTGGAAAGTTCGATATTTTTCTATATGGATCATTTTAATAACTACCTAGAGGTCCTGCACCCTTATAGTATATTGAAGTGTGATAAAGTCATCGTCATAATATTGCAATGTAACTCTTTCTTATTAAATGCATCTTTGAATAGAAATGTTCTTGAATCTTGATAAGTATTGCTGATGAGTAGCAAGCCCTGATGTTCTGATTCTGCTGCAACATCTAATCTTAAAACCCATCTAATCAGAATAGTGCAGCAGAAGATGAACTTGAATACTTGGATGTAAGCTGAACGTTATCACAAATTGAGTTCTTCTAAAAATGTTCTTAACTAGCATCTCATAGATATTATTTCTCATACAGAAAAATCAAAAGAAGAGGAAGAGAGTCTCTCTGTGAATGTTTCTTTTTTTTTTTTTCTTATTTTTACTTCTTTCTCTTTTTTTTTTCTTTTTTTTTAGGGTGCAAAAACCAATATACACCAACTTTTGGAATGTGTCTATACAGGGTCATACTGCTATGTGTACCAGAGTACTCTTTTCTGCAATCTTTTCTGTCACAAGCTTTTTTTGATGGCCCTTATATCTTGCTCATGAAAACATTGCATGTGAATCAGTGCATAACAAATTGGTTCTGGTGATACTTTCACTTATTAATTCAAACTAGTATATTTTCTGGTGATGATTGGATTTAGGATTGCTAAAAATTTTTCTAGAAACTAAGTGACATTTTCATCTAGAAGAGACATGTTTGAACGAGAGAATAGAGGAGAATTCAAGGGTGATATATTACTTGCCAAGTTAGACCACTAAATTCAACTAAGACAGAAAATCTGGGTTGGCTGGCTTAAAGCCTAATTCTCTCTCTAGATAAATTTCATGATGATTCCTAGTAACAAGAAAAAGGCAATATGGTTTCCAACACCATTCCATTTGTAATACATAGTCAAATACAGCTATAACTCAGAATTCCTCCTAGAATGAGCGAAAATTGGATTTATGATACAGAACTACGTATAGCACCATCAGCTCTCTAGTGGGAAGAGCACCTTTAATCCTTCACTTAGATAGTCAGGATTCTCTAACATAACTACATAAGACTGACATCAAACATGTTCAGTTACATCACTACATCTGCCATGAGATTTATATCAAAGTAATCAGTCTGAAGCAGAAACAATCACTAAACTGCATAGGAATTATGACAAATAATGTGAAGCATTAATAAGGAAATTCATGAATTGCAACTGGGGAGTCACTGGCAATTAGACATACGTCTTTCTGTTCCCATGTCATGGATTTCACGAAGTTAGCAGCAATTTTTGCAGCCAGATGTGGGCAAGAAGCTGCAGAAGTAGTAAGGGCATGGGATGCGAGAACTTCAACCATATAGAATTTTATTTCCTAAACAGTATTCACAGGTAAACAATGATGCAGAAATTCAAGATACAATAAGACTAGTTTCATATTACCGCAAATATAACCAGATGATTCGATCAGCACTAATATATATCATACATAATCTAGAATGTAAGAAATACATCTCTAGGAAGGATCGCACACTTCCTTCCAAAACAAAAAATAAAAAATTAACCTACAGTATGCTTGGTGACATTATTTTACCTCTGAGCAATTATTTCGGCCTACTGGTTCTCTCAAGCAACTTGATATTGCCATGACAGCAGCTTCAATAGATGCATCTTCCCCCTGTTTCATAGCATTTCTAAATAAATAATGTACAAAGAAAGAGTCATCACATGATGGAGGTCACAAGAAAGCTTCACCTTTTCTTTCCAATAAAACATATTTCCATACTTCCCAGCTAATCGGCTCCAAAAGCTACGCGGTATGTCTAAGTCCAGTGTAGCACCAACATTGAAGTTTATTATATTGCCTGATTAACAAGGGAAACATCTGTAAGTCATCTTTGGCAGATAAAACTACAAAATAGAATACTTTGTTGTAATTTGTAAGTACCCTACCAAAGGTGGGATCAGCTACAAAGACAATAGTTCGGTCATCAACTTGCCAATAGTCTTTAATTGCTAAACCTGAAAAAGGTTGAGAATTGCACAGTGATTCCAATTATGCCCTAAAATGTAGGATATTAATTATTGAGCTTCGTTAAATCCAGACTGAAGCAACCTATTTTACATCCCCATGTTTGCTGGTGTTGGATCTACCTCCTCTCTCACATGGGGCTGTGAAACAGCAGGTTTCGGGCATGGATTTAATAATCTTCTGTTTTTTTTTTTTAATTATTAGTCAATAATAATAGAGTTATTTTAGATTCAAAGAAATATACCAGGTGTTTGAGGATAGTTCTGAGCAACAACTCTCAACTTATATCCAGTATCCTTCTCGATATCAGCAATCTCCTGAGCAAGTCTTTTCTCCTGCAATGTGTTTATGCTGCATTAGCATAACATGAAAATATATTTCCTATCATCAAATTAATACCAAACCTTCAGCTGTATGAACACTTCAATGATAAGAATCCAAAGAAACAGTTTTACCAGGTAAAGTCCCTGTTATGTTGCAGATAATGGTATAGGATTAACCTAAAATAGAATCATGTATCCTGTTTGTTGAATGGATTCAAAATCTTTCATCTGCATAAAACACCAAGATGCTAAACAAAAATAACTATTTTTAGATGAGTCAAGGTTATCATTTTTCTTCCATGAACCATACTGAACAGGACTACCATCCTATAAATCAAAATCAGATAAATCACCAGGACTACATAGTGAAGTTGACATAATACACTCATCAGACAGAAGAAGTTTGGCACCTTAATTCAACTCAACAAGGCCTTTTCCCACTGCATGGAGTTGGCTACATGAATTCTATCTTTCCATCTGCTCTATCTTGAGTCAAATTTGGCACCTAAATGAAGTTAACAGTGTACTACTGGGGCAGAAAAAACACACACATGGTTCCAACAAAATTAAATCTTGAGACCTTAAGCTATTAATCATGCTTGCCACAAAAGAAAGCACTGAACATATGTAGAAAAAGTTCTCATCTGAAAAAAATATTTGCTGTAGTTGAACTTCGTATCATTTTATCTCAGTAAAACCAAACCAGAAAATTTTCTCAGGACCAGAGATTTCAAAAGTAATATAACAGTTCCCATAAGAAAGTGGGGGAGTAAGAAAAAGGAGAGTATGAAGAATAACAGAGAAGTATAGAAGAAGAAGGTGATGGCAATAAGACAATGACGCTGACAGCATTGGTTATTGTAAAAAACAAGAGCCAACTGAGGCAGATGGATGTCAATTAATACCAGCAAAAAGACTTCATATTGCCCAAACTCGCCTATGGGTTTTTGATAGTCCAACAGCAGCCACAAGTCAAGTTACTGAAGAAAATGCCTGCATTACAACTTACAAAACAACAAAAACCACACCTGTCCATCCGAAAGGAAACGGCTACATCAATGACTGTAGTAAACTCTCTTGGAAGTAGTTCTGGCTTGTTAACCCCAGTTTTTCCCTCAGCAAAAGCAACTCCTATAAAGAGGTGGTAAATTTCATTTTTAGTCCATGGTCTAATGAAGAATATAAACATGTTCAACAGATTAAGTTCTGAAAAAAACTAAGCAGAAATTCATCAAATTTCTTCTCATATTGGAAGCTTAAAGAGTTTTTCAGAAGCTAATAGTCCCTTAACCAAATTTAATTTATAATTAATCATATAATTAAAGTTTTTTTACATCTAAACCACCATCTGATCATTGGTGCAGTATCTCTAATCTATCTATCCAGCCGCCAATACTTACTACATAATATCACAATCTTTTCTTCATAATAAGCAGGTTCGGGAAGATGCTTATTATTTCACAATCGATCAAAATGCAGAATGCTTCGCAGTAGCCTCCTGATATTTGAATTATTGTTTATAGACTAGAGATTGTGACAAAGATCAGCTCATCAATTCTCCAGAAGAAAGCATAACCCATCAACCACTTATGATTTCCATTGACACAAATCAACAGTCTTGAAGTCTTACTGGTAGAAACATAATTTTAACTGCAATGGCATTGTGGATAACTAAAGACGGTGACCTGTGAGAGATAGAGCGAGGGACAGAGTCCCGGAAAGCGCGAGATTCAAGGATTTGGATCGGATATCGGCGACCCATTCTCTGAAATCAGTTGAACCTGGGTTGAACAGTTACTCCGGGAAGATAGATGAGACGAAGCTCTGACTGGCGCTGTAATCGCGGGAACACCGGATTTTCGGAACGACAAAGATGGGGGAAGGTGGAGGAGAAAGGCCATTACTTGGGTTCCACTTTATTTACAACTGTGTGCTTATCCAAACTCTGCAAGGGAAATTTTTGGAATTTAGGATTTGAAGTAGAGCCATAACCATATTCTGGGTTGGAAGGCAGACGAGGAGGAATGACGACCTCAAGAAAGCGCGTCTTCAGTGCAAGTTCTCGCTTCTATTTTCTTGTCTTATTTTCCGTAAATAACTAAACTCTCGAAAGGCAATTTAATCGCGACCCAAAAAGTTTGGGTGAAAAAATACGGAGCAACACTATGTTCAACTATTCATGTCCCTTGGTAGCTAAGCACCATAATTAAACAATAAGTAGGAGAAGGGATAGAGTATCTCTCCTTGTTTTCTTCCATGTTTTCTGGGTTAGTAGGTCCTTGTAAAATACTATCTTCATTGATATTCTCTCCATTGAATTGAACAAACCCCAAGTCCTTTCTCTTCACTGACGATCTTTCGAAGGATTGTTGCCAAATATATAGAAGGAAAAGAAAAGAAATCATTTCCTCTGATGAATAGTTTAATTGTTTTATTTTATATTTTGGTTTTGTGCTCTGATTTATCAAGATAAGAGATGGAATTGAGAATTATGTTGGGAGTAGAAAATGAATATAATATAATAAAATTGAATTACTCTCTAGGACCATAAAAAATTTAATTTTGAAAAATTATTCTTTTCAGCTTAAAATTTTTAAGTATTTTCAGTTTTCTTTAAAGTTGGTCGCTAAATGTATGAGGTAAAAATGACAAATTGCTTATTTTGTTTTCAAAAATGGGAAAAGATTAAAATGGATCTTTTGCCAAGGGTGGAGAGGAGTAAGTTTGCAACTTGAATTTGTTATTAAATTTCTCCAAAAAAAAAAAACTTGAATTATCTATTTGAGATAAATCTATTATAAAATTTTAACTTTTTTCTTCCTCTAAATTCTTAAAATTGAAACATATAGTAATAAAGATTACAAACTTATTAAGACAAGAATAATTATATTTTAACAAGCTATGACAAGTGTCTTTAATTTTAGAAAAATTTAATATAACAAGTAAAAAATTACAATAATATTGTCACAAATTCTTACCCAAGAAGAAAGATTTCCCTGTATAAACTAGAATTTCAAGAACTGATTTTTATCAAATTTAGTTTAATGCATTTTTTAAATCTCTAAATTTTTTTTTATTAAATTTAGTTTTATGGTTATAGGATGAAGTCTTGTGTGCCTAGTTGACTTCGTCATTTATTTATTTTGTTCAAATGAAGCTTCAAACAAATTCCCTAAGTCTGCCGGATCACCCAAGGATCCTTTTCCAGAATATTACCCTCTTGATTGTCAGAATCATTTGAAGGAACAACACTATTCCCACGACCGAATGGAGCCACCATTGAAGAGATTTTGTAGGGAATATGAAATCTATTGATACAGTCCCGCAAACGAAACAGGGGCCATGGTGCTGCGGATAGCGCATCCGTGGAAAATGCTGCTCAGGATCAGGTTCTTCCTCCAAATTCCAATCTGCCTCATTAACACCCAGGGCTACTTATACTTCAGAAATGCAAATTTATATGTCATTGGAAAGTATCAACGATGTTGATACAAAGCTAATGTATGGTGATAATTTTGCTATAAAATTACTACTTTTATTGTCATCTAGAATTGTAGACTTGCCGCAACAAGTTATAAAGATCCTTATCGGGATACACTTTGGAAATTATTAATTTCAATACAAGGATAAAGAAAATGATTGAATTTTAATAATTTGGGATGAAGACCTTCGTCATTATTTGAGGAGCTCAACACAACCATTTAATGAGTAGATATAATGCAAGCTGGTTAATGATGCTTCTATCATTATGGATTATTTTTTGGTTATTATTTTTTCTTAAATTTTACTCTGCGTGAAAAGAAGTAAAGAAAATAAGTTATAGCTGGCGCCGATGATCTTTGTACCTGTACAATGTACGTCCTCAAAATTTGTTCATTAATTTTCTTTGCAATTACAGTCGGCTCCTGGGGATGACTCTGTAGTTAATATGGACTAGTTTTAGACTTTCTATCATGAATAATATATGTTTTAGTTTTCTAAAAAGACTCCAGTCTTCTCCTCTCCTGTGCTTGCAATTTTACAAGGGATATTTTCTCATATTAGGTGACTTTCCTAATAAACCCCCCAGAAGAACAATCCAAGTGAAGTAGCCAGGAATAATATGAAATACCAAGGCATATAGACTGGTCAGTTGGAGTAGTCTCTGGTCTCCCTCTCCATGTACTGGTTCCACTGCTGCAACAAAAAGAAACAAAAAAAGACAATCACCTCCATTGCCTTTGATTTATCATCAAATCAGGCCTAGGAGTTAGGCTATATACAGACAATCTATCTTAAAATTATAGGGCTATTTCTTCTTCCAGTGTTTTCTTCCAATGGAAGATCCTCAAATATCATAGCTTCGTCGCGCCAGCTGCATGTTCAGGCGTATTAAGACACTGATATCAGAGGCAAACATAAAGGGTGTCTAAGGAAGAGATGAGAGAGAAGAAGAAGAACCAAGCAAAACATTGCATCGAACAGAAAGCTTCCGAGTAAATTTACAATGCTGTAACTAACCCCGTCATCCTACTGGGCAATATACAGAGCACGCTGGTAAATAGCAAACCACATCAAGTGACCATAATACAAGTCAACAGTAAGAAAGCATAATTTAGTTTTGAATTTTCAAGGTCCTAACAATAAAAGAAACGAAGAAAAGGGGAAAACCTTCAAGACAGCACACAAGGCAGAGACTGCAAACTTCACTTAGAGTAAAAGAATAAATATTTGAAATTGGGAGACTGCTCACCTAAATTAAACTGTCATCTCTAGGAACCAAATAGATGCAGATTAACAATTATATAGGATTCATGCGTCACAGCCGTTACCATTTCCTAGAAAATGTATCTTAAAATCGCTTTATATGTCAGTCACCCCCTTCTAGGATTCAGGACACTTCACATCCTTGTTCCAAAATTTTTTTCAGGTATCCTAGTTCAATTTTTTTTTTCCTTGACCTGAATTATCACTAACGGGCAGGTGTGATACATGCAACCAGACCGCCTTGTTGGAAAAAGGAAGCCCTTGATCCTAATATCAAAGGAAGCATAAAAGAAAGTTTGGGGCGGGAATTAATTCTGCTGCTAACAGCAAAGAACTCATACAGAGGAAAAACAAATAGATTTTTTTTTTTTCCAACAACCTTTGGAAAAGGCCGAAGAGCTATAGAAAATTGTCCAAATCTCTACCACTAACAGATCACATTACTGCTATAGATTATAGTTCTCGGAACTGTCAAGTATTAGAAACAAAGTCTAGTGTTTTTCTGAAACCTACACACTATACATTTGTTATAGATGCAAATTCAGTAACAATCAGTTCTCATATTTATCACGTTAGAATTCTGTTATAATAAAGGGAGAAAATAAGTATTGGGAACATAAAGTACATCCGTTGACAACTAGGATTTCCAAGAAATTATTCAATTCCTTGCATTTGGTTTTCATGCTTCTGAAATGCCTTTTAGGAATGGCTCAATGGTTTGTAGCTTGAGGCTGCAAACGCGATATAAGATAGGAGATCTTTGGTACCCTTGTTACTGGGCTATTATGGTTCGCCTTTTTAAAGCCAAAAGAATCACAAAAGCCTAAAGCCAATATTTTGCACCTACTGACTTCTGGCTTTTTAGCTTAAAGACTAAACAAGCCCAGATACCTAGTTACCAAAAAAACTTGTCGAGCTGTGTTAACCCCATTTTAGCACAACCAGAAATCACCAACAGTAGAAAGCCTGAAATAAATCCATTCCCTTATAACCAGCAATCGTTAATCGTTCACAACAGCTGAAGAGAAGCAAAGCGTTATATTTATGCATGTATACAGGCCGAACAAAATATCAGCGAATGGAAGTGAAGGCAAAATCGCAATAAAACATAACTTTGTGATCAGATGCAAAAGCCCTAAGCTACAAACTGGTGAGGGCGGAGAAACCGAAGTATCCAGTCCAGGCGATCACAAAGCAATCAACGTCTGCGTGCGGAACACCCAGGTCGCCTCTGTACGCATTCCAAAAAACTTCTCCACAGCTCTCTCTCTGTCTCTCTCTCTCTCACACACACACACGCTCTGCGTCAAAATGTGCTGCGAATTGCCTTCTACATTTATCTGGTTAGCTTTTGCCCTTTGTTCAAATACACTTCTATGCAGAAGAAGGCGGAAACAAGAAATGTACAAACAAATTATTTTTCTTTAGAAAAAACAATATTTAGAAATCACTTTTAAATATACATGATAACATAAAAATTATATAAATAAAAGAAAAAATCATCACTTCACTCTAAAGAATTTCATCCTTTCCGTAATTATTATTATAGAAAATTTACAAAAAAATTTATTTTTAAAGAAAATAAATATTTTAATATAAATAATTGTAAAAAATAAATATATGTGACTTTTTAACTCAAAGAGAAAATTAATAAAATTCAAAAATAATGACGTTTAGTCAATATTGTTAATCAACAATCGGTAATAAAAATTTAACAATCAACATGAATTTTATCAAAATTCTACTTGAAAGTGCATTAACTTTTGCTTCAATAATAATTAAAAAGATATTTATGCAATTAAAAATAGAGTTTCATTAAATATTTCATCAAAATATTGATAAGCGGGATAAGTATTTTGATTTTAATATTTACTAGAGAAATACCTCTTCTATATATTTATACTTGGTATGGTTTCAAATTTTAAAATTTTACCGAGTGAAGTGTTTTTGTTTTAAATAAAATTCAAATAAAATTTCTAGTTGGTCGGATTTCAAATTACTAAATTAATTTTGTCCCCAGTTAATCACTTTAATTTGGATCTATTTTTGAGTTATTTAGCTCACAAACTTGATGAAATGAATAATTTGCTTCACAAATCCTAATTATTTTCTATATTAATGAGTGATATTGTATTATTTAAATTTGTTAAAATAAAAATAATATAATTTTTTACAATGATAAAGACAAAAATATATATAATGCGAATTTATTACCTTATTTTCTTTTCTTTAGTTAACGACGTTAATAATGTTTTGCAGCTGTCGGAGTTTTACCGAATTTTTAAGGGAAAAAAATAAAAAAAATTCTTCTAAAAAAAAGGACAATGTAAATATAGGGCTCGGGTCAGTCGACTTTACCCGAAGCAGTCCCGAGTTCTATAAATGGGACCTTCCATTTCAACGGTTTCCCCTTCCACTCTCTCTCTCTCTCTCTCTCTCTTTCCGGTTTTGATTCGTTGGCTATTTGCTCTGTTTTAGGGTTTATTGACAATTTATAAACCCTTAACTGCCAACCAAACCGTTCCGCGATTTTGCATTTGGGAGGTCTCAATTTCAGAAATTTAGTTCTTTCTCTAGGGCTTGCACAACCGGTACATCCCTCGGTGATTCTCTCGTCCAGTGACGTGCTTTTCGTCAATGATTGTGAGATTCAAGTCAAGTTCCGACAAATCACCGTGAGTATTCACGTTTTCATAATGTTAGTTCTGTTGTTTTGTTGCAATTCAGTCCTAGGGCTTCCCCGAGCGGTGCATTGTGCTTGAAAGTCTGAATTGAATGAGCTTTGTGAATATTTACTCGCTGGCGAAGATTGGTAGTAATACGAGGTTTTGAATATGAGCGATGGTGGTAAAGTGGAAAGCAAGAGACAGACGGAGAATGAAGATGAAGCTCCGAAACGAGCGAACGCTGACGAGTTTGGCCGAGCAGTTTCGAGGACTGCGGTTGCACAGGTATGTGAGAGTGTTGGATTTGAAAGCTTCAGCGAGTCTGCTTTGGAGTCTCTCACTGATATTGCAGTCCGGTACCTCTGTGACTTAGGAAAGACGGCGAGCTTTTATGCCAATTTAGCTGGTAGGTCTGAGTGTAATGTGTTTGATATTGTGCAAGGATTGGAAGATTTAAGTTCCTCTAGGGGTTTTCCTGGTGCTTTCGAGGTCAGTTATTGTCTCACTGGTTCAGGCACGGTGAAGGAGATTATTGACTTTGTGGAGAGTGCCGAAGAGATTCCATTTGCACAACCGGTCCCTCACTTTCCAGTGATAAGAAATCGGGTTTTGACCCCAAGTTTTCTGCAAATGAATGAAAACCCAACATTCAAGCACATACCACCATGGTTGCCGGCATTTCCCGATCCTCACACGTACAAGCATACTCCCACCTGGAATGAAAGGGCAACAGATCCTCGTGCTGACAAAATTGAGCTAGCCAGGCAGAGGAGGAAGGCAGAGCGGTCTTTATTGAGTTTACAGCAGCGATTGGTATGCAACACCAACGGTGCTGCAGTTGCTTCCACTTCAGCTGGTGAAAATAATGACCAGAAGGATTTACAAATTGCCAAAACTACTAATCCGTTTCTTGCTAGACCTCTTCAAGCCGGAGAGAGAGATATTTCTCCTGCTTCTCGGCCAGCTATGCTTTTGGATGATGCTGCTGCTGCTGCTGAAAATAGTTTATCCGTGTTAGACACATTTGCTCCTGCTATTGAAGCTATGAAAGATGGTATTTGTGATACAGTAGATAATGGCAAAAAGGTTCTTCCAAACCACAGGCCTTCTGTGCGTTTCAATTTCAAAACTGGAAAGAAAATTCTAGGTGAATCAGTGGATTTGAGCCTTTGGAGCAAAAGTTCTAAGAAAACATCATCTTGGGTTGGACGGGATGATGAGAAGGACGACAAGAAGCGGAGAGCTGAGTTAATTCTTAGACAGTCTATGGATAACCCACAGGAACTCACTCAACTGTAAATTTATTGGATAGCTAACTTGATGATAGTCATTGCATCATTAGTAAAGTTAGCAGTGCATCAATGAAGCTGAAGAGTTAGAATGGCATATTAACACACGGTGTTTAGAGAATCCAGCTGAAAACAATTTGAGGTATGCTAATGTGTGTTTCAAACCCGGCAAGGGCTTTATCCTGCAGCCAATTCATTGATAAATGAAGTTACTTCTCTTTATTCCACTCTCAAATTTTGATTGCATACTTTTTGTCCTGTTGTTATGTATTTTAGGAGCGTTGCCCATTTAAATTATAAAATGCCAGTTTAACTGGTAATTTTATACTGACAACAGTATTATGGCTCGCAATTGTTCATTTTTTTTCGGAGTATAGTTAAATGCACCAATTACTTGATGTCATTTCACATTTTCTTTTCTGTTTCTTTTCTCTTTTCTACAAAATAAGAAAACAACATGAATAGACCTAGACACTCTCGTTAGTATGAATGTTAAAAGGGGCATTTGCCCCTGGAAAAGTTAAATTGACTGAGTGGGATGGTTGAGCAATTCTTTCCAAGTCTTTAGCAAAAGTTTCGGCAGTTAAGGTATTTGCTGAGTCCATTCATAGGATTATTGGTCCGGACTTGTGTATCAAGCCTTTAGTTGTCTGATAGACTTTTATTTTGAGACATATTTGTCCAGCTGAAGAATAACACCAAAAAATCCGTTTTAGAAGGATTGCTCAAAGGCAGCTCACAGTTATGAAGAGCCTTTCAAAGTATCTCACCCAATAAGAATACAGTACTCCTAGATAGTGTTAATCTTGGTTTTTACCAACACTCTGGAATTAAAGCCCAGCTCAAACCTAAAATTATCAACTGGGCCAGCTTGGATCTTGGTGGCTCCTGGCCTCACCCAATACTTTGAGAACATATCTTTAGATATTATGAATATGTAGGAGCATGTAACTGACCACTTGTGTTTGGTAAATGACTTCATTGAGTTGAGTTGATTTATATAATACAAGTACATGCATATAGATACATGCACGTGTAAGAACATGTATGCATGCCTATAAACCATTTAGTGTTATATTTATTTGCAGTGTTTAGAAACCCCAGTTTCAGCAGCTTGTAAGCATAAAAAATGCAGACGGAACTTAGTTGCATGACTTATGGGGCAATGATTTGAGCCTGATTGCTGGAGAAACCAGAGGCCCCTTGAGGTAGCTGTTCTGCCCCTCACTGAAACACAAGTTCACAGTGAAGAGTAGCTCATAAGAAATAGCATTTTTGCAGGTTGCCAAACATTCTGGGTCCTGGGAGAGACTTAAAAACTAGATTTTTGTTTATTGTTTTTGCCTGGAAACAAATCAAATGGTCAATTTTGAAGTCTTGTTTCAATTGATTTAGTTTCCTCAAAAAGCTTTTTGGCAAGTCAAGGAGGATGGGTCCATAGCATCTGAACCCCTAACATCTGTATTCATCTTGTGCTTCTAATTCATCTCAACTTACCGCCAGTTGATAGGGGACTTGTGGGAGCATTGTTGAACAGTTTCTGAGATGGATTGAAAATTTTCTTATAAGGTTTCTGGGGAGGTACTTGCTTTGATGATGGAAAGGAGATTGGGAGAAAAGTTTGGTATTTGGTGTCTTGTTTTTGTTGTGGTTGGTCAATTTGAGATGAAGAGAAAGGAATGTGCTTGGATTGGTTGAAGGTCAGTTGTGGCTATTTTCATGCAGTTAGCTTTTGGGCAGGGGCTTCATCTTGACACCTTCTTGAGTTTCTAGAACCTGGGTTGGGGGTTGGGGTTGGTGTCGGGTGGATTGAGTTAGCTTTCTACATTTTGTTTTATTTCAATCAGACGTTGTAGATGAATGGCATGTGACAGGTGTTTTCTAATGTAAATTATTGCTTATATAAAAAAGGAAAAGGAGCAGGAAATGAGCATTTTCTGGTGTAATGTGAAATTCAAAGGGGAAACAACATTTCATTTTTCAGCCTTATGTTGCAAGTTTTTTCAAAGTCATGTCACTCATAACTCTTTTTCTCAAGAGGATTGTATGGAGCTTGTCATGTCACTCATAACTCTTTTTCTCAAGAGGATTGTATGGAGCTCATTTGCATCACATGGCACAGTCAAGACACGAGGTTGATCAAATCCAAACTCATGTTCAGCCTCTTCCAACAGCTTGAGGAAGGGAGGATAAGCAAGGTAGCTCAAATCAACCAAAAACCTTTTTGCCTCGGCGTTGCCCATGGTCACCACAGGGAAGTATCCTCGAGTAGGGTTTGATTCGTCTGCGATCTTCTTCATGCGCTTGAGGTGGTGGAAGCACCTTTGCAGTTGCTTTGCTGCATTCTTAACCCTAAGACCCATTGGAGACCCAAAAAAAAAAAGAAATCCGGCGGGAGGGTGATCTCTTTTGTGTTGGACCTTTTTGGTTTCTAGTGGAAAGTTTGTCTGATTTTATATGATTTGTGTGCAAACAGAAGTTGCAGTAGCCATGTATTTATAGCTCAAGGTGGGCCGTGTTTGTGTCCACTGCCCCAACCCTCATTTATTGTCACCTATGAGTAGTCCACTTTCAAAAAACTGGCCTCCCCCTGAAGAAAACACCATAAAGAGAAAGGGATTTCTCATTTATAGCAGCCCCTAAATCTTTTGAACATTCTTATCCAAATTGAAAGCATAAACAAAGATTTGTTTTATTTTATTTTACTTTGGATTATATTGAGGCTTCAGTCTAAACTGGGGGAGGGGAGCGGCAGAAGTTGAACTCATGAATGTTAGGACTTTTTCTTTAAAGAAGAAAAGAAGAAGAAGAAGAAGAAGAAGAAGCCTTCAGAATTGAACCTGAACAACCCCAATTTGAAATTTAAAAAAAAAATTAATCACAACTTTTGCAATTCAAAATTCTTAGGTTTTCATGTGTAAAATGTTTTTAAAAAAACCTAAAAATTAAGTTTATGAGATTTTGAAAATACTATATATCCCTAGAATCTAAAAGTTTAGAAGCCTAAAGAGCCAAAACTATCAAGTGCCATACACCCCACTAGCCCCTTACTCAAATCATTTCCGTTCAAAAATATGCATGTGTTTGTATATTACAGATATTTAGAGAGGCTTTGCAAATCCCAAATTAAACAAACTTTTGGCATTTTAAGAGGCGTACACTTTTACATTAAATAAATCAACTAATAAAAACTCATAAATTAATTCTTTACGGTATTCAAAAGAAGGCATCATAAAAACCTTGTTTCACTGGGGGGAAAGAAAAGAGCATGAAACCAAACATCATCACATAATAATGCTCCTATCAATTATGTGTTTGATATATGCTTTTGTCAATTATGCGTTTGGAAATGTGGCAATCGTGGCGAAGCCTTGAACCATACAAGGGTGTGGGAACGGGGATTCAAGGAAAAGGACTGTTGATGAAGAGGAGCTGGTGGAGGGAAATGTTCAGTCCGCTTTGGGTAGTGACTTAGGCTGATAAGGAATGTATAGAACATAAGTAGGAAACGTGCATGCATAGCGGAACAGTAGCAAGGGTGCATGAATTTAGAAAAGGCATTTCCATGCGTAGTTGCGATCATGCTAGTGGATGTCGGACTCCTCTGTCTTTCGTTTTGTTTCCTATATTTGATGTGTTTTTCTAATGCTTTTAAATACACGGAGTACGTGTACTTTAGACTACATGTACGATATGTGCTCGTAAACACTTTAAACATAATACGTATTTTAGATGTCGCGCAAAAAATAAGAAATGTGCTCGTTCATGCCCACACCGGACGCTACTCATATCATAAGCTCTACATGGTGTCCGTGTAATTGTAGTTTCGCCCGTAAAGGATTTTCACATGCACCACGAAGAGCAGTACAAAAATTTTGTTCGTGCAAAAGGTTTTCATGTTGTTAATCCCAGAACTTTGTTTCTAATCACGTTCAGATTTACATGACAATCGTAAAACAATATTGAGACATGCAGGTGTTTTTTCCTTTGTATTGATGCCAGTTCCAGTGCGGCAGATTTTAGCCCCAAACCCACTGAAAGGATGACAAATCCACAACAGCCGCCTTACTGAGATGATAAACCTCGGGGAAGAACTAATATCCCATAAAATGACCACCAAATTTAAATTAAAAAATCCAAACAGTAAAACAGCTGGTTGCAGGTCTTGATGTTGTAACAAAATTCATGGAAATCAGAAAATTTCTGCTGCCACAAGCAAGACCTTACGTGGCATTTAACCTGAGAATCTAGAAAAGCATCCATAACAACTACCAAAACATTAGACAGGTTCCCACTTTTTTCCATTTTTGTATCTTCACTTCAACTTCAGGCCTTCATCTAAACAAAATGCTTTTCCACGGTGGTTGAATATCATGAAGTCCATGTTTGCTGGTAATGAGACTACCCTGCATTAGAAGACAGTAAAACGTGACATCAATTACCCCAACGTTTGTAATGATCAGAATAGAAAAAATAGTGATAAATATAATTTCACAAATCATTTGTAAAGTCATAGTATTGAACATAACATTAGAATGACAGTCATCAATACACTATTGTATATCTCATATCAGTTTTGGGATCAATGCATGTGGCTTGTGACCTTCTTGAGAAGCAGCTTTAGCAGGACGGAGCAAATGGAGATATAAAATTTAGGCGGAAAATGGATGCAGAATGATATGACCTTCTTGAGAAGCAGCTTAGCAGCTGTGTTGACAGAACTTCTCATTTACTATTGGAATTTTCATAATGAATCTAAAGATGCTTGTGTATGTAGAAATGTCAACTCTAATATGCAAGTATTGCCAATTATTTGATTTTCACTTCCTGCTACAACTATTTGATACAGATGACATCGTTGAATTCATTATTTTAAACCTGCCTAGTATCTTCATGACAAAAAAGTCTACCAGACACGTGTTGCCATAAAATCTTGTTATGATCACATTTATATAATAACTATTGTTCGGCATATGCAAGCAATTGCTGCCTGAGTAGACAGCATCATGCATTCTTTGCTTGTGAACGTTTTCTGCTACTGATGTTAAGTTCTACATTGGTTTGATTTTTTCCCAAGTTATTTTCTTTTCAAGTGCAATCATTAGAATAGACAGTAATTCAGATACACTATTCTGGACAAAAAATTAGACTAATACAGGGAAAAATGATTTTGTTTTCACTTGACAAAAAAGAAACCAGATACTAGAAAATGAAAAAGCACTAAAAAAACCAAAAATGCAAATCTAAAAATTAAAAATAATATTGCAAATAGACTTTCATAGATTAACAGGATATATTAATACACAAGATTGGGCCAAAGCAGGCTGAATAAATAATGGACATAAAATCAGGACCTAGACTCTAATAGATGTAAAGCAATATGCAACTATACCTATTATATTACTCAAGAGGAAAATGACACGGCTTTCTTATTAGTTATAGGTACTTGGTCCACCTGCCACGTCATCATGCCAGCTAAGCTTGGAGCATGTTGGGCATCCAACCAGGAATTCACTTGGTAGGTATCTGATCATTCGTTACACAGGGTACCACGACATCTTCCAAGGAATTTGCAAAAAGACTAGGCCATTAAAACCCTCATCAAAATGGCAAAATCTTGATAATATAACCCAAAACGGTGAAGTAACACTGAGACAAACAAGATTGACCAAACTGGTCAAGCCTCATCTAAATAGCACCAAAAATTTTTTAAGTCTCCATAAAACTGTAAAGATCCACCAGCAAGGCAAACTATTGCCAAAACCCACAAAAATGCCAAAGTCAAAAGATACAATCTTCAAAAATGGCAAAATCACCGTGTAGTATTTACAAAATCTTGCCAACCAACTATTTCATAAAACAGTTTGATCACCCTCCAACACTTAGCATCAGAAGACCAAGATGCTCGAAGACAATGCTTCAATGACCATGAACCATAGGATCACCAGAGTCAAGTGGCTTAGATGGCTAGAGGACGAAGTTAATCATGCCAAACCCAGTTGAGCCTTAGAGAGAGATGAATTCCACACACAAATCCAAGACCATGCACCATATCATAATGGACTCTGCTCTGAAAGGGGTGGTGCCAAATGGTAGCTTCCCTCATGAAACCAAGTACATGCAATGAAGAAACCTGCCCATTCAGCAGGCTAGGCACTCAACCCAATCTAATTGATAACAATGATCAATGTAAAGATGATGGGCCCATGACCCATGGGTCTAGGAGAAGGAAAAGAGGAGTTACTCAGAGAGAGAGAGTGTCACGCCCCTCCTCTGCTTAGGCAAATGTGACAGTGGAGCAACAATCATCTGCTGCCAAAACAAAAATCCAGCAGTATGATGACTGCTATAACCCCTACCTGGTATCCTTATAATTGAACCTGTGGTACTTGTTGCAGTTATATGCATTTTATAGGTAACTAAGCACAAACAACCATACTATGAATTGTGCAAGTATTATTTGCATGCTAACTAGACTCATTCATCCACAATGCAGTAAGGCAAAATAATTTACAGAATAGTAGAAACATAATCATTACATCCATAAGTCATTGTCTCGTACGCATGTCTTGCTTTCCAAAGAAATGCCTAATATATTTACTAGATGTTTATTATAATAGACAAGGGTAACCAAGGTCCTGCTGACCTGACCTCTGTCTATTGTGTAGTGGAATCTCAAGTACTAGTGCAAGTACGTGAGGAAAACACAGCATATCTAGCAAAAATCTGCAAAATAGAGAGAGTTGAAAACACAAGTTTCTAGTGAATGGCATATAATCTAAATCTAATGGAAACAGAACGAGTATGCATATATATATATATATATATTCCATTTTTCAAGGTTTGTTCCGTCAATGAAAAGCCAAATTAGAAATAAATATAAAGTTATTTCAGCTCTTTCATGTGACATAAAATCCTCAAGGCAAAAGCAGATAAATGAGTATAAACAAATTAGTATAAGTATGGTTTCACCTTTGAGTTTTCTAATAAGTCAATCAAATTATAACTGTGTCATTAAAACCAAGGCAGAAAAATCATAAGAGAGTCTTAACCATACACATATAGCATCTAATATAACTCTGATTGAGTGCACACAACCGACAATATCATGTCTGAAGGCAGTAAATCCATAAAAATAAAAAAAATCAAAAAAACATATCGGACGCTACATCATTATGTAGCCTACAACCATGGGTCACTACTCCAAGCCAGACTACACAGTTTATGGCGTCTGAGACCCCCATAGGTCCAATGTCATGGCATAGACTTGTAGTACAACCACCCGCCCCAAATGCCTGTCCAACATACCAGACTAAATGCCAAAGCACCAAGATGCTAGAAAACCTCATCAATAGTATTTATAATTAGAAATTAGAACATAGCGATCTGTTTCCAAGTTTTAGTTTAAAAATAAATGTAGGTGTTAGCAAACAAGTCATTTAGTTCAAAAAACTTAGCATTTGAAATGAAAATCCTAGGTTTAGAAGTATACCACTCACTGTATGTATAGCCCACTCCTGCTTTGACTGTCCTAACTGAATGGGGTGTAGGTCAAGTCCATCTCGTGATATGCTATGCAAGAGTAGAGTGTCAGGGACGTATAACGAGATGCATGTCAAATGGATATGGCTATTGGTTATGCATTATTAATAATAACCCTTTATATTTATTCCACATGCTCTTTAGTTTCTCTTGAAGTCTAAAAGTTCTATTATATCTCCTCTTTATCCTTGGGTATGTCCCCTATTAGTTCTCTTAAGTGTATCTTAGAAAGTTAAAAACTTACTCTTTTAGGTTTTATAGATTGAAAAATTATCATCTTTGGTGCTTTAAACTCACATTATGTGATGTTGTGTGGCAAGTTTCATTATTCTCTTTTAAGATTTCCCTTAAACCTTTGTTTGTCCCTTTTCTAAGTCCCATTCCATGGGCCTTGGAGGGCATAAAACCTTTCAAAACAAACTCTAAATTTCCTTAAATTGATTCTTGCAAATAATTTATATTATACCTAATTAAATTTGGGTTAAGATTTAAGCCAAAATGAATCATTTTTTTCCCTTTCCTGATAGAACTATCCCGACCCTCCTTAGGCCATTGATTGATCTTATACTTAACCTTATTAAACCCTTTATAAATTCCAATTTGATGCCTCATGGTTGCTAAATTTCCATTGCAGAAAATTTTTCTCCTAATCACCTTGGATTCCTAAAGTTTTTTCACTTAATTTTGATCCCAACTTGATCTCCAATCCTTCCCTTCTCTTTAGGTTATCTATTTCTCTTAGATAACCACCTAATAAGCTGGCTTTTGACCCCATTGGAACCCAATTTCGTGGTCCTAAGTGCAGAAATTTCTATAATCCCACTTACTTGTACAACTTGGTTCCATTCCACATATGGCCCACTTTTAAATCTTTTTTTTTCTCCTCAATTCTCTTTTCACTTTGTCTCACCACTTCTTAAGGAACTCTTAACATTAAAATTAAATCAAAATAACCCCCTTTTCTAGGCCTAAGAAATTCAGCCATATTGGAACACCTTGCTCAAAATTTTCCAGCAAAGACACAACACGGTTCTATCTTGTATTTTGATTCTTTTTTCGTGTTTTTCTTCCCAAATTTTTCCCTTTTTCTTGCTCCCATGAAATTCTTCCCTCTTCCTACTCTGATTCCAACTTCACAACCAGCACATAAATCTCATATAAGTTCATAAAAACAGCAATTTTCCAAGTCAGCACAGGTTTGTTACAAGTTTTATTCAATACAAGAAACATCCAAGGTTTCTTCTCTCTCTAGGGGTTTTGGCCAACCTGGTTTTTCAGCAGCTTAATCACTCTAAAAACTTGGTTTTTCTCAAGCAAATGAAAAAAGTAGATGTACAGCATGGAAGTCTACAACAACAATTACACACAAATCATTTTTCTAGAACTTTTGCAAAATTTTTCTTACCTTGGGTTCTCGGTTTTCTTTCTTTCTTCTTCTTTCTCTCTCTGTATAGCACGAAATTGTGAGAAAAGTTCTTGACAAAACCAGCTTAAATGCCCCCTGATTAAGTCAATGATAATATATATACACCTCTCCTTAATTTAGATACTTTCATTTGCTATATGCTAATTGGCTAGCCACTAATGTTGACTTTTCTTTTCTTTCTTTCTTCTTTCCTTCTTTTCTATTTCTTTCCTTGCCTTGGTGCATGATGGAAGTGTGTGTGAGTATGTTATATGTCTATGTGGGGTGTAAGTCAGCAACTTGGCCAACCTTCCTATGCCAAAATTGCAAATTAGTCCCCCAACATTGCTTAATTACATTTTGACCTCAAATTCACTAAAATTTGCCTATTAGCCCCAAAAATTTTAGAAATTCCCTAATAAGACCCTATTAATGTGATTCTCTAATGTAATGAAATATATCCACATACATAGATTTTTACTAATTTTATTTTTAGTCTCCAAATATGCATTTTCAATTCTATAGATTCTAATTTGTAACTAATTAGCCTACACTAAGATTTTCATTCCTAAACAAGGGTTTTCTTCTAATTTTTTTTTTCTTTCATTAAAATCTCATATTTTTTTATTTTCTAAGATTCTGCTAAGCCTTTCTAAGGTTAGAACAAGCAAATATAAATTATTTCCCTTAAATTTAAATTTCTCCAAATATGCATATACTAAACTCAATGCATGCGAATGCAAGAAATAATGCAATGCACATTTAAGTGTTTATGGTGTGCATTCCAAACTTGGTTTGGAATGTCACAGTTCCACCCCCCTTAAAAGAAGTTCGTCCCAAAATTCAGCACCTAAAGCCTGGAATAGGTAAGGATATTTGTTCTTCATTTAATCTTCCCGTTCCCAGGTGATTTCTTCTTTGTCTTGGCTCCTCCACAATATTTTCACTAATGGCACCTGCTTTGACCGTAGTTGCTTGATTTCTTTATTCGAAACTTGTACTGGTTCCACCGTATAAGATAAATCCTTTTTTAGTTCAACTAGTGGGGTTGGAAGTACTTGTGTAGGATCTCCACATATTTCCTTAACAAGGATATATGGAAGATATTATGAATCTGAGATAGTTCTGGTGGCAATACAAGTCAATAGATAATTGGCCCCACCCTCTCGATAATCTAATAAGGGCCAATATATCGTAGAGTTAACTTACCCTTCTTGCCAAACCTTAGAACACCCTTCCATAGGAAGACTTTAAGGAAAACTCTATCACCCACCTCAAGCTACACATCCCCATGTTTCAGGTCAGAATAGCTTTTTTGCCGATCTTGAACTGTTTTTAATCTATCGCTAATGATCCTTACTTGTTCAGCAGTAGACTAAACTATCTCTGGCCCTAATAGTTCTCTCCCTTTCTTCATCTCCACATACTGAAGTTCCATACTTCTTCCTGTATAAAGCTTTATAGGGAGCTATGCCAATACTTGAATGATAATTATTGTTATATGCAAATTCTGTGAGTGGCAAATGATCATTCCAACTGCCCGAAAACTCTAGTATAAACCCCATAGCATGTCTTCCAGTGTCTGAATAGTTCTCTCTAATTGTCCATCCGTCTGCAGGTAGAACAATGTGCTAAAGTGCAACTTGGTACCCATGACCCTCTGTAACCTTGGCCAAAATCTAGAGGTAAACCTGGGATCCTTATCAAATACTATGGATACTAGTACTCCATTCTACTAACTATTTCATTTACATATATCCTAGCCAGCTTATCTAAAGAAAATGTGCTCTTGATTGGTAGGAGATGCACTTATTTAGTCAATCAATCCACTATAACCCACACAACATCATTCCCCCTTCTAGTCACAGGCAGTGTTATCACAAAATCTATTGTGATGTGATCCCATTTCCATTCAAGGATTGGTAGTAGCTGTAATCTACCCATCGGTCCCTGATGTTCAGCTTTCACTTGTTGACATATTAGACATCTGAAAACATAATTTGCTATGTCCTTTTTCATTCTGCTCCACTAATAGTTTTGCTTCACATTCTCATGCAATACATGAGAATGCAAGAAATAAGGCAATGCATGTTTAAGTGTTTCTAGTGTGCATTCCAAACTTGGATTGAAATGTCACAATTTATATATGTATGTGTGTGTGTGTGTGTGTGTGTACTTTTTCATTCCACTCCACCATGCATTGCATAAGAATGTAAAGCAAAACTATTGGTGGAGCGGAATGAAAAAAAACTCATGCATTGCATGCATTGAGTTTAGTACATGCATATTTGGAGAAATTTAAATTTAAGGAAAATAATTTATATTTGCTTGTTCCTAATCTTAGGATGGTTTAGAAGGACCTTAGAAAATAAAGGAATATAAGATTTTAATGAAAAAAAAAGAAATTAGAAGAAAAGCCCTTGTTTAGGAATGAAAACCTTAGTGTAGGCTATTTAGTTACAAAGCAAAATCTATAGAATTTAAATGGATATTTAGGGACTAAAAATTAAAATTAGTAAAAATCTATGTATGTGGACATATTCCATTGCATTAGAGAATCATATTAATAGGTCTTATTAGGAAGTTTCTAAAATTTTTGGAGCTAATAGGCAAATTTTAGTCAATTTGGATCAAATGTAATTAAGCAACGTTGGGGGACTAATTTGCAATTTTGGCATAGTAAGGTTGGCCAAGTTGCCGACTTACACCCCACGTATACATATAACACACTCACACACATTTCTGTTTTGCACCCAAGGCAACAAAAGTGTAATGACCCGAAATTATTAAAAATTTTTTATTTTTTCAGTTATAAATTAAATTTAGGGGCTTAATTGCTTAAATTAAAAGAAGTTAGGGTCAAATAGTCTATTTGAAAGGGTGAAATTGAAGAAATTATAAGACTAGGGGGCCAATTTGAGAAATCAGAAAGTTTAGGGTTGAATTTAAACTATCAGGGGCTAAATTAAAGGAAATAAAAGAGGCAGGGATTGAATCTGAACTATCGAGGGTGAAATTCAAAGAAATTAAAGTTTAGGGGACTGGATCGAGGATAAAACCTACAGTTCGGTCCAACAACGGACCAAATACTATGCAGGCCATGCTGTGATCGTGGTAGCCAATTTTTGGCTTAAAAGTTGGCTTTAGTGTGCGATGCACGTCAAGGAAAGGTTACCCTCACCCAATTTTGAGTTTTGAGAGAAAAATCGAGAGTATTGCTCATTGGTTCTACCAACTAGCCCACAGACAACCGAGGGTGATTTTTCTGGGTTTTGATGCCATTTTGATCAATTTTGTTCCGATTAAAGACCATAGAGTGGTTTGCCTGGCTTAAATCTACAATCTTCAATCAGTTAAGGTATGCCCTTAATCTGTGAAATTTTGGGTTTTGTTGAGTCAAGTTCCGTGTTGTAACCCGAGTTGGGAATTGGGTTGGGGAGTCAAGTTCCAGGCAAAGAAGACAGACCCAGATGGTATCTGGGTCCGGACAGAGTTGACCTGAATGAGTTGACTCAGCTCACCGAGTCGACTTAGCCGGGCTAGGTTGGGTGGGCTTGGGCTTGGGCTAAGGCAGGGCCGAATGGGCTTGGGGTGGGCTGAGTGGGCTGGGCTGGTTATTGGGCTTGGGATCGCCCTATTGGGCTAAGTCAGTGGCTTGCCCATGCCAGTTGGGCCGGCCCAAGAAGAAGGGTTGGGCGAGTTGGGTGAGTTGACTCGGTGAGTTGACTCAGGCCAATGAACTAAATTAGTGAGTTGACTCAGCAAGTCAACTTGGCAGCTTGATTCTAGAATGCTATCTCAGGAACAAAATAGAATGAAATTGGAATAGAATAACCAAGGCTGGGATAAGATATCCAGGGTTCCTAATTAAGGACAAAAAATGGTTTAGGGCCAGTTTAGTAGAAACTTAGACCAATTCCGGGAAGGTAAGACTGGTTCACACATTTGAGGGGTTTGGTTCATTAGAAAACCGACCAATTCAGTGCTATTTAAGCAAGTTTTGTATGCAAATGGCTTGGTCTAGCTTGGTTTTAAGGGTTTTAAGGCCAATCAGTCCATTCTTAGGTATTTGCGGCTAGTTTAGTCCGGTTTTAGGGTATTTGAGGCTGGTTTAGTTCAGTTTTGAGTGTTCATGGCCAGCTCAAGCCGGTTTCCAGGGAGATTAAGGCCAGTTCAAGGGCTTTAGAGACCAGTTCAGCATGATTTAAGGTTTTTAAGAAAATAGATGTGTGTTCCTAGTCATGTGGGTTCCAAGTGATAGGAAATGAGCGTTGGGATGCGTGTATGGGTTCCATAGTGGGTTTTGAGCCTGGTTTTTGGGTGGCTGAGTCCTTTCTTGTGTCGGTTCGAGTTGTGATTTTAATTGTGCGCTATTGTGGTTGTAGATATACTGGCAGAGACGCAAGGTAATCGTTAAGTTAACTTGGGTTTTGACTCGGCTTTAATCTGTGAGTGATGATACCCTTTCTATACATGTGTTTTCTAACTGTGATTTATGACATTAATACTGGTTTTTGATGAGTACAGTATTTTAATTATATGCCAAATCTCTAGGATATGGGTTAATGTGTTTTGAAATTTACAATGAGCATTTGATATCACATGTTTTGACATTGATATGTTGATATATGAACTATATGTGTATATACGAAATGTTTTCTATTAAATATGTGAGGAGTTGTATCATGTGATGTGATTAAGACGTTAGAGGCTCAACCGGAGAACGGTGATCCATAGCATCCAATGGTGAGTGCCCTAAGTTCAATATGAGACTGAGGCACCTCGAACATGATACGTATTATCATGATGAGATTGGAATATTAGGGCTCGACTGAGGACAGTAATCTATCGCGTCCAGTGGTGAATGCCCTGAGTCTAGTATGATGATATAATGACTGTACATGATGATACTCGCACATATATGTTTTGGTATACTGATACTACTCACTATGTATGTATATGTATGTTTTGGTATACGTTGCAGTGCATATCTCAGCATGGCTAAAATAAGTATCATCTGTACTCATTGAGTTTAGCAACTCACAGTTTATTATCTTTCTAGATCGGTTAACTATTCGTTTTCCAGCTAGAGTTTGGTGCTAGAGCCAGTTTTCCTGCCGACTTGATATATGTAAGAGCGTGTTCCATTCGTTATAATTTTGTACTCTAGTTATTCCTTTATTTTTTAGACAAGATTCTGGTTTATGTATGTAGAGTTTGAAATATATTTTGTATTGTGACTAGTACTGTTGGTATGTTGTGGATGTGAAGCTTACAAGGGTTGATGGACCCTAGTGCCGGTCATGAGCCCAGGTTAGGGTCATGACAGAAAGAAAGAGAAAAGAAGGAAAGAAGAAATGAAAGAAAAAAAAAGTCAACATTAGTGGCTAGTCATTTAACATATAGCAAATTGAAGTATTTAAATTAAGGAGGGGTGTATATACATTATCACCGACTTAACCAGGGGTATTAAACTGATTTTGTCCAAAACTCTCCCCACAATTTCGTGCTATATAGAGAGAGAAAGAAGAAGAGAAGAAAGGAAGGAAACAGAGAAACCAACGTAATAAAAATTTTGCAAAAATTCTTGAAAAATGATTTGTGTGTAATTTTTATTGTAGACTTCCATGCTATACATATACTCCTTTCATTTGCTTGAGAAAAACCAGGTTTTTAGAGGGATTAACTGCTGAAAAACTAAGTTGGCCGAACCTCCTAGAGAGAGAAAAAACTTTGGATGTTGCTTGCATTGAATAAAACTTGTAACAAACCTATGTTGACTTAGAAAATTGCTGTTTTTCTAAACTTATATGACATTTATATGCTGGTTGTGAAGTTGGAATCAGAGTAGGAAGGGGGGAGAATTTCGTGGGAGCAAGAAAAAGGGAAAATTTTGGGAAGAAAAACAAGAAGAAGGGATCAAAATACAAGATAGAACCATGTTGTGTCCTTGCTGAAAAATTTTCAGCAAGCTACTTCAATATGACCAAATTTCTTAAGCCTAGAAAATGGGGTTATTTTGATTCAATTTAATACTAAAGAGTTCCTTAAGAAGTGGTGAGATAAAGCGAAAAGAGAATTGAGGGAAAAAAAAAATAAAAAGTGGGCCATAGGGGAAATGGAACCAAGTTGTACAAGTAAGTGGGTTGCAGAAATTTCTGCAATTAGAGCCACGAAATTGGGTTCCAAGGGGGTCAAAACCCAGCCTATTGAGTGGCTATCTAAGAGAAATATATAGCCTAAAGGGAAGGGAATGATTTGAGATCAAGTTAGGATCAAAACTAAGTGAAAAACCTTTAGGAATCCAAGGTGATTAGGAGAAAATTTCTCTGCAATAAAAATTCAGCAACCAAGAAGCATCTAATTGGAATTTATTTAAGGGCTTAAAAAGGTTTAAGTAAATGATCAATCAATGGCCTAAGAAGGTTGGGACAACTCTATCAAAAAAGGGAAAGAAATTATTCATTTTTGGCTTATCTTAACACAAATTTAATTAGATGTAATATAAATTATGTGCAAAACTTAAGGGAATCAATTTAAGGAGATTTAGAGTTATTTTTGAAAGGTTTTGTGCTCTCCAAGGCCCATGAAATGGACTTAGAAAAAGAACAAACAAAGGCGTAAGGAAACCCTAAAAGGTAATAATGAAACTTGCCACACAACATCACATAATATGAATTTAAAGCCCCAGAGAAAATAACTTTTCAATCTATAAAACTTAAAGAGTAAGTTTTTAACCTTCTAAGATACACTTAAGAGAGCTAATAGGGAACGTACCCAAGGATAAAGAGGAGATATAATAGAACTTCTAAAGTTTAGAAGAAACTAAAGAGAATGTGGAATAAATATAAAGGGTTATTATTAATAATGCATAACCAATAACCATATCCATTCGACATACATCGCATTATGCATCCATGACACTCTACTCATACATAGCACATTCCAAACGTGTAGGCACACAAGACAGAGTTGACCTACACCTCATTCAATCAAGACAACCAAAGCAACAGTAGGCTATACATACGGTGAGTGGCATACCCTCCAAACCTAGGATTTTTCATTTCAAATGCTAAGTTTTATGAACAAAATGACTTGTTTGCTAAAACCTACATTTATTTTCAAACTAAAACTTGGAAATAAAGTGCTATGTTTTGATTTCTAATTATACCTGCTCTTGATGATGTTTTTCTGGCATTTTAGTGTTTCAACACTTAGTCTAGTATGTCGGATAGCCATCTGGGACAGGTGGTTGTACTACAAATCTATACTATGACATTAGACCCAAGAGGTCTTAGATGCCACAGACTGTGTAGGACTGTGTAGTTTGGTCTAGAGTGGTACCATGATTACAAACTACACAATCATGTAGCGCCCGACATGTTTTTCTTGGTTTTTCTTATTTTTATGGATTTACTTGCTCTTAGACACGATATTGTCGGTTGTGCGCACCCTATCAAAGTTACATCAAATGCTATGTGTATATAGTTAAGACTCTCTTATGATTTTTCTACCTTGGTTTTAATGACACAATTATACTTCGATTGACTTATCAAAAACTCAATGGTGAAACCATACTTATGCTAATCTATTTATACCTCATTTATCTACTTTTGCCTTATGGATTTTATGTCACATGAAAGAGCTTAAATAAAATTATATCTACTTCTACTTTGGCTTTTCATTGATGGAACAAACCTTGAAAAACCGAATTTATGTGTGTATATATGTGTGTGTGTGTGTGTGCATACCCGCTCTGCTTCCCCTAGATTTAGATTGTATGCCTAGGAACTTTGTTCTCACCTCTCTCTATTTTGCAAATTTCTGCTAGATATGCTGTGTTTTTCCTCACGTACATGCACCAATACTTGAGATTCCACTACACAATAGACGGAGGTCAGGCCAACACGACCTTGGTTACCTTTGTCTATTATAATAAACATCTAGTAAATGTATTAGGCATTCCTTTCGAGAGCGAGACATGCATATGAGACAATGACTTATGGATGTAATGATTATATTTCTACTGTTCTGTAAATTATTTTTACCTTACTGCGTTGTGGATGAATGAGTCTAGTTAGCATGCAAATAATACTTGCACAGTTTATAGTATGGTGTTTGTGCTTAGTTACCTATAGAATGCATATAACTGCAACAGGTACCACAAGTTCAATTATAGGGATACCAGGTAGGGGTTATAGCAGCTGTCATGTTGCCGCATTTTTGTCTTGGCAGCAGATTCTACCCCCGCTGTCACACTTGCTTAGCTGGAGGAGGGGCATGACACACACACACACACACACACACACAGAGATGAATGTGTATAGGGAAGATGCAGGGGGTAGTGAAAGGGCATAACTGAATTTTGGATGTTTTCTAGTAGCCGTTGGCTTAGGTGGGAACTGCTGATTGCAATCACTGTATCTATGAAAAGATCAAAACATTAAACTATGAGTTAGATAGCAGAATTCCCACACAAAAATACAGAAAAAATGTTGGGTAAGATCTAACTTTGAAGAGAAGAAGACCCAATCTTCATGACCAGGTCAATTCTACATGACAAGATTTTCAAAAATACACTAGCCTTTCCTTGCCTTGCCATGCCAACCCCATTCCCCATACACATAATTACAATAACAACAACAAGGGGAAGAGAGAGAAGGAGAGGGAAAGATTGAGGGAGGGATTAACATTTCACATCCAATTTCTGTTTCATGAATCAATTGGAACAAACCATGTTCCTAATAAAATAGGATACCATACAAGGTCATTGTCAACTACCCCTCTATAATGAGGATTGTGGGATTTATATGCTTTGTATAAAGGCAACTTCCTTTAGTCACAGTTTATACATAATGTTGTTATGGATCTCCACTAACGTTCAGAAAAACTGAAAACATAAGCACATAAGCCTTTACCACAACACTGAAGATACAGCCCCCTAGACATGACATGATTTAAAAATGAGGGAATAGATAAAAGAGAGATCATGCAGGTGCCTAATTAGTTTATATATATAAGACTGTTTTCTTGAATTGTCACTTTAAGTATCACTGTTAGAACTCAAATTATCTTTTTTTTTTGAACTTTTCAAATAAAAGGCCATTAGTATTACAGAATTATATGCAGTATGGAGTCTTGGTAGAACCACAATTTCCAATGGGTTTACTACAATATTAGAAGTCAGATATAGCTATCAAATTCATAGCACAGACCACTTACTTTCCTCGTAAAAATAGCTTCTTTTTAACCTTCAACAATTAGATGTATGAACCTCAATTACTCTTAATCTATCTGGGATATCAATTCAACAGCAGATGTCCCACACTCTACCTTGGTCCTAATTTAACCACTACTACCAAAGCAAAAAAAAAACTAAAAAGCAATATATTCTGCAGACCTTAACCCCAAAAACAACATAATTACCTGTTCTCATCAGAATAGGGGAGTATGGAGTGAAATTTTCCTGGAACACTAAGGGCTGCCCACATACAAAAAGTCAACCCTAATATTAACTCCACGACCACCTGCATTGCCAAAACGTTGATCCATAAGCAACAAAGAAAAAACCCACAGAAGTATATCAATTTTATAATAGGTGCAAACTTCTTTTGATACGTAAAGCATGGAAAAGCTATAAATTCTGAGAATTACGTTCATCGGTGGCCCAGAGAACTCCTCCTCAGTGATCTTGAGCAGGGACCTATCTGCAATCAAGTCAAAAGAACCAAATTGAAACAAAATAACGACGGAGAAGCCCTAATTTAGTTTGGATGTTAATTGAAATAGGAAGAGGAGTTACACTGGATGGTAGAGTAAGCTGCGTGAAAGAGGATGACCACTCCAAGAACCCCGGCGGTGAACCCCAATCCCATTCTCGATTCTCCGACGGCCAGCGAGATCTCCTGTCTACGGATTCAGTGACGGCGGGGAGATCAATGATACGTTCACCCGTTTCAATCGAACCGGGTGTCTGCTTGGCCTGAGCCTCCTTCGCCCTCGGTCGTTCCTTGGTTATTAAAGTATTTATTAATGTTAGTGTTAAAATAAATCTTTTAAAGATTAGTATATAAAAAAAATTGATAAAGCTGAAATTAAACACGGAAATTTTAAAATTATTAGTCCTTAATTAATTAATAGATTATTAAAATTTAAAATTTTTCAATTAAATATAATAATTAGAATCATAAATATAAACTAATTATTATTTATATCTAACATCAGAAATAAGTTAAATATATATAATTTTAAATTTTATACTTTAAATTATTTTTAAATTTAAGTGATTAATTATTAACTTAAATATACTCAATTTTAAAATACTAAAATACATATAGTGTCAAGTACTTAATTATGTTATCGAATTAATATCAATTACAAGTCAAAAATTCTTTAACTTAAGCTTATCTGTAGAAGATAACTAATCAAATGATTCAATGTATAATTACTGCAAGCTTTCAGTTTTAAGTGATTATTGGACTAATTAAAAACCTAAATTATCAATGCTAGTTTTGTATGATTAGAAAAAATAATCAACATTAAAACCTAATAATGTCACTGTTTTCCAAATACAAAATGAAAAGTGCATCTACAGATCATAATCAAAGTAATTAAAATTATAATTTTTTAAAAATTCTAATGGATATTTTAGAAAAAGAATAATGGGCATGGTGTAACACTATAATTATCAAAACTTCATAGGATAAAAATAAGAGATAACTTCAATAATCCTATAAACTATGCCCAAATCATTAGCTAAGCCCTTAAACTTAAAAAAAAAAAGTATTTTTTCCTAAGTTTAACAGTCAGAGAAAATAATACTATGAATTTACTTATATAGCCCTGATAGAGTGGTGAAACTGCAAGTGCATTACCAAAAAAAACACTCACGTATTGCCAAAATTCCTAAAATACCATTCATTAAAATGCGAGATCGGACTAGCTAGTTGAACTGGTTAAATAGCCCATCACAGTTCACTTGACAATTTTTTTTTATTATTATATTTCTCTCTTTCTTCCTTCTATCGTAGTCATCAGTCTTCCTTGTATCTGGCGCTGTGCACTGGAAGAGGAAGGCACAACTATTGGGTGGCAAACACAAATTTGCAGAGAGGGACAAAGAGGGAAAACGATGGAAAGGGAATTAAGGGAGGAAAGAAAATGAAATGAGAACAACCAGCCTTAAAATGCAATCACAGGAAATATGTTAATGTCCTCTCGATTGCAAAAAGAACAGTAGGTTCAATCGGCTATCTGCCAGTGGCAATCGATGTAGGAAGTAGCAGAGAGAAGCGATAAGGCTGTCGGCGCCGTCGTCCCTATCAGCCGTGGTTGCCAACAGGTGGTTCTGCGACGTCGGCTTCTTCTTCTTCTTCTTCTATCTCCCTCGGAACTTCTTCTACTGTATTTCTGGTTTTCTTCTCTGTCAATGGCCGTCGATGTTTTGCCGATTTTTCTCCTAGCAGCCTTTTCTCGACCATTTTCTCTGCTTCGGAGTTTCTGGAAGCTCTATGCTGTCTCTATCTTGTTTTGTACTCTTGAATTCTTGGTCCGGTTTGTTCTCCCTTCTTTCTGTCCCAATCGGTTGCATTCTTGGCCACAGCTGGGCGCCGGCATCGGCTCGTCAGCGTCGCGCGGCTGGCCCGCCGTCGGCCAGCCTTTAGTACACCCCGATCACAGGTTCGACCCAGTCACTGGATGGATTGGCAGCCATTTAAAAAACAGAAGTGTAAACTCTAGGGTCAAATTTTCAATAGGGGCATTTTTGTCCTAAAAGTTCGAACGCTCCGTCTCCGCAAATTGTGCTTTGGTGATATTAATGAAATTTAAGTAGTCAATTTAACGGTTGATTAAAAACTTAGGAAAAAAGATTTTTTTTTTTATTTACGAGCTTAACGGATATTTAACATTGTTCTGGGTTAACGAAGTCATCCCAAAAATAATTTTATGATAAATTATAAAAGATTGTAATGCATTTTCATAATTATTATATTGGATTTGTACTCAAGCAAATCTGATGTACTTTAATTTTTAAAGTAAACCTAAAAATAATCGCCTATTTAATTTGTAAAAATGTTTTTTTTTTTTTCTTATTTTTATTTCTATATTTTGAAAGTAGTTTTATTTTAAATTTTTAATTTCAGAAAATATGTTTAGTTTAATTTATTTTTTATTTTCAAATTAATGAAAATTTATTTGGTTACTTATTTTTAGAAAATTAAAAATGAAAACTTGATTAAATAAAAACAGAATTGTAAAATTTCTAGAAATGACTTATGTGAAAAATCATAAATTTTAAAGTTTAAATTAAAACTTGAAAAGTATAAAAATTGTATTGAATGACGAGAAAGAGACAAGGAATCAAAATAAAATGTCATAAAATTTTTAAATGTATCGTCCCTTATTTCCAACTAGGTCATGGTTGGGTTTAACAGGTCTAATCGTGACTTGACTATAATCACACTTCTAAATTGTTATTTTATAAAAGATTTTCAATGTAATCTACCCTTCTTATCTAAATTACAAAACTGCTAAATCAATTTAAAAATTTATGATTCCAAGCTTGAAATTTTAATATATAGAGTAACCATCATTATTATCAGCACCACCCCGTGACCATTGATCATATATCGCATTGCGTTGGAAGGCAACATTTGTTTGTGTGTTCCAAAAGGTATAGAGAGAAAGAAGGGCAACGAAGAAATGACTATTGATTGGTGAATTTTTGCTGGCCATCTTCTTCGCACAACAAACAAATAGCTTTTGGGATTTTCTTCTTTTTTTTAATCTTTTGTGACAATGATTTTCAATAATTATATCAAAGTTTAAATGAATAATCTTTGAATCCATAGACAAATTGCTGAGGAAGAGTGCCACCGTCAGAGCCAGGGTTGCTGTTGGGAGGAGGAGAGGCAGTTAGCAACGATGCCAGGAGGAGGGAAGAGGACGGATAGCTTCCCAGGGATGGGGAGCGACATGCGGGAAGTAAAAGCAATGAAAACGTTAAAAACCCACGTATTTACATTGATGTCACTGTGTTCTCACTGTTGGTCACGAAAATTTGAAAATAACTTTTTATTATTTTCAAATCTCAGACCTTATTTTAGAAAACATTTTTATAAATAAAAATAAAAAGCACATGCCGAATCAGGCCTGTTTTCTATTTTCATTAAAAGTAAAAGCAAAAAATAGGTCAAATAAACAGCCCCTAAATTTTAAGGTTAATTTTTCGGAGTGGTATTTTTGTTCTAAAAAATAGGCCAAATAAACAGATCCTAAAATTTTAAGGTTAATTTTTCAGAGTGGTATTTTTGTCCTAAAAGTTCAATGGCTTCATGTTTGTAACTTATATTTTATTGGCATTAGCAAAATTTAAATAGTCAATATAACGGCTCATTAAAAGTTAAAAAAGATATATATTTTTTTTAATTTAAGAGTTTAACTGATAATTTTTTTTAATTTAAGAGTTTAACTGATAATTTGGACATAGTTCAGGTTAATGAAGTCATCCCAAAAATAATTTTATGATAAACTATAAAAGATTGTAATGTATTTTCATGATTATTATATTGAATTTGCACTCAGTAAATTAGATATATTTTAATTTTTAAAATAAATCTAAAAAAATTAATTAATTATAAATTAATATTATCCTACCAACCAAGCTTTTATAAGTATAAAATAATATATACATGATTTATTTTAATAAACAATTTAGGTGAAGAATAAATTAATGGGAAATTTTAATTTTGAAGCAACATAATTAAAGAAATGTGTGCCACATGCAACTAGCTGGGCAACACATGGGGCTGCCTTTGCTTTCGGTACAGGTTTTCTAAGTTCCAAGCAAAGCAAAAGGAAGTGCCTGGTTATAAAGCAATTAAATTAAACTTCTGATTTTATTATTTTAAATTGCGCTGAACAACCAATCACGTGAGACTCAACCCAACTTTAATTGCCAAAAAAAGATACTGAGATTAATAATTAAAGATTTAGAGTTGAGATGATGTATTTGAAAATTTAATCAGTGCAATAGATAAATCCTTTTTTGTGTTTTGGATTAAACATGGAATTGAAAATCAAGTTAATCACCCTACTTATGAATCTTATTTCCCAATAAACAAGAATGCAATAGAAGAAATTATCAAACTTCCAAGTATTTTTAGTAACTGTTTGCTTTGAACTTCTCAAAAACTAATATGTTCTACTTTTTTTCAATCAAAAATGAAAGTTAATAAACAAAACCAAACAAGGCCTACATGAAAATTCATGATCAGAAATTCAGATGTGCAACTTTCACATCACAATTAATCAATAATCATAAATGTGGCGTGCATTGAAAAATAATAAAAAGAATCTCACTTGTTTGGAATTTTGTCGAAGATAGAAAGGGACTTGAAAGATGATACCTGAGAAGAAATTTCCTCCAAGCCACTGTACACAAATTTCTTATCCCAATTGATGACAAGGAATAAAGCAACAAATGCTTTTTTCTCCCCTACCCACACTTACTTTTTATTATTTTTGTAAAAGAATAAAATTTAAATGAAAAACAAAAAGTTGATTGTGCTTGGATTTAACTTTTCTCGAAAGGATTGTTTGGATTGACAATATGTTCATTAAAAGCAAAGGTGAACTCTTCTTCAAATGTTGATTCGTGTGTCTTCAAGTTTGCCCATTTGAATGGGAAATGCTCAGCTCCAACTCCACATTCAACCTTTGTTACTTAAGTGACAATCCAAGCTTGAGTAATCTATCCTTATCTTGTCCACGCATGGACAAATGGTTAGCCCAAATAAAATCCAAACCTATTGCCAACCCAAACATGTCTTAAGTGTTTAAAGCAAACTTGGTTAAAGAATTTATCTTTGACAAGAAATGTCAGAGCTTTATATGTGCAAGAAGATTTGGACATCCTGATACTTGTTTTCTGTGAAATGTTCAGAATTTTGATACATTTGCCAAACAAGTCCCTGTGTTTCCCTGCTTTTGGAAACAATGGTGTATGAGACTTTCTGTTTTTAATTTATCTTTTTTTTGTGGGTTTCTCAAAAAATAAAAGAAAACGTGAATTTTAAAAATGTTTATCATATTTCTTTATGTCTCTCATTCAAGCTAAAGTAATTTTGGTAAATTTATGAAAACAATAAAATGGTTGTTTTCTTACATAGAGATATTCTTGAAATTGGTTTTTATATTTTCTATTTTTGAGTTAACATAAAATAAAAATAAAATAATTTTAGTTTAAAACAACATCCCTTTATTTAAGTTGAAAAATTAGATATGTCATTTTTAATGTAGAAAATGATAGCCTATTATAAAATTATACTTAAAAGAGAATACTTTTTATATATTAGTTTGTCGTATCGTATGATATAAAAATTTTATATTCACATTTGAGGTATGAATATATGTCACCTTTGGATGAACTATCAATAATGTGCCACTATTTGTTCTTATCATATTTTTTTTCATTATCATGTACCGTCTAAAGTAAACTTTGAAAACTTCTAAAAACAATAAAGTGATTATTTTCTTTTATAGAGATATTTTTATATAATGTCTTTGAATTTGATTCTTTTTTATTAACACAAATTTTTAAAAAATGCAAACAGTCTTGATGTGAAATTAAAAATTAATTGCAATAAAATTCTCGTTTAAATTATTATAATAACAATAACAAAAGTGTCTTTTGACATGTACGTTGTTATTTTAGTTTTTTAAATATAGAAAATATCTTTTAACATTACGATTGTTATTACAATTTGCTAAATATAAAAAGTTAGGTATGATGTCCACGTCTTTCTTTTCAATTTTGATGTACAAAAAAAATGTGTTATTCAATAATATTGCATTCATAACTAAATATTAATAATATGTTTTAAGTTTTATATAACATTATATAGTTAAAAAATATTTTTTTATTTTAAGTTTTATATAACATAATGTTTAGAAATATTTTTTATTATACAAAAATTACTATTTGTTTAACAAAATATGAAAGTACATAGTTTTCTTCTTGTTTCTAAGAAAGAAGCCATAACACAAGTTGGTGACGAGATGCGTAGGGTAATAGTTGTTCTTATTTTCAAGGAAGAAGCCAACACACAAGTTTTCGCCACGCGTTGAGTTCTGCGAGTGGATAGGGAGAAGAACGTCGCAGATGGAGAAACAGCGACGTGTGTAAACAAGAAGTTTTATTTTGGGGTTAGGGCACGGGTTTGGGTGTGGGTGTGGTGTGGGTGTTAGTGTGGGTCTGGGTCTGGGTTTAAAACATTTGAAAGCCATTGACGTCTTTCTCTTTTTTTGGTCTGATTCGTTTTCTCTCTCTTCAACTCTCTTCGTTATTGGTATTCAACCTTCTCCCTCCATCTCTCTGTAAGCCTTCTCCCCGCGCCCCTCCCCTCTTTTCTTTCAGTATAAACGTGCAAAGCCTGCTTAATTTTGGAGGCACATGAAAAAGTGAATTAGATCTTAGGGTTCTGTTTTTCGGGTTATGTTTAAGTGCTTAGCTGTTTGACTCGGAATCCACTTGGTTGATTTGTTATTTTTATGCTATTTACGGGTAATTGGCTGTCTTGGAGGGTAATTTGATTTGGGTTTTGGATGATTAGCTTTTGTAGGTGGTTTGAAAACCCTTCTTGGTGCGTTTCCATTTCTTCCCATTCGTGCAGAGTCGGCAATCTGATATATATGTTATGATACATTTTTTTGTGCAATGTATTTCTTTTGCTGGGATATTTGTCTATGTTTAGTATCGGTGCTTAAATTTTTTGTTCTTGCAATTACCCTGTGTGACTGTATCATGTAGGTCTGCAAATCAGTACTAGACATCCCTATTTTCAAATACATCGTGGAATTTAACAAAAGGAACTTGCTATCTCAGGGCAGCACTGGACGAGTTAGGCAATATAGGATCTTAGTTATTGGCCTGAGCTTGCCTTTCATCTTTATTGGATGCACGGAGTGGGTCGTTATATTTGGATTTTATCTTGGTATCCTGGCATCTCTTTTAATTGTTCAGGAGAGCATATACAGATTTCCAGAGATTGCTTTCTAGGTTACCTGTGATCACATTTTCAAATGATAAAAGAACTTTATTCAACTAATTCAAACATGTGAATTTTCTGGGTAGAATTGCTTTTCATTTAGGTCGTGTTTCTAGCTTCAATATTCCGCCCTTTTTCTTTATGTTTATATTACAGAGATACTGATGGAATTTGGCCGTGGTTTATGGTTTTAGTCAGTTATTTTCAGGTAGGTGTGTTAGAGATGCATTTGTTTGATCTTTTAGGCGTTTGATCTCATAATAATGTGATGCCCTTGTATTGTTTATATGGTGTATTTTCAGATATCAAGTCACCTTTACATTGTTGTTGGTCACTAATTTGGAGACAATGGTCTATTGTTTCAGAGTGTGTAGCTGAATGGGCATGGAAATTTAGCATTCTTTTGATGTCTTTAATGTGAAAATGGAACCGCATGTCTCATTGGACTGTGAGGTACATCTTCATCCTGAGAATGTCCTAATTAAGGACAGTGATTGTGATACAACTGGTGCTTCTCAAAACCATGATGCACAACAGCCAGGTTAGTTTCTGGAATTTATTTATTTATTGCTCACAGAGGTGCTTCGACTAAGTTCCTTATTTGATTGAGATTTGACACCGGCAAAATATGCCTCTTAATGGAGTCCATTTTTTAACGCAGTGAAAAAACAAACAAGGCAATGGGCTGCTTGGACACGTCAAGAGGAGGAAAGCTTCTTCACTGCATTACGCCAAGTTGGAAAGGCATGTCTTTGCTTACAATGTTGCACTGTTTTGGATATATGGAATGTTTTCTTAGATAATAACCTGATTTCAACATATGATTCATTTTAACAGAATTTTGAGAAGATCACCTGTCGTGTTCAAAGTAAAAACAAGGATCAGGTAATTTGCTTTAATATTAAATTTCTAAATGTTCTAATTTGGTAGAACTCTTAAGCTTTTGATTGCTTTGTTAATTGGTATACCAATGTTTCTATTATGGTATTTTGCAGGTCAGACATTATTATTATCGCCTTTTGAGGCGTATGAACAAGTTACTGGGTCCTGGGCTTTGTCTTGATGCCAAAAACTCTAAAGATACCAATGCTGCAATGCTTCGATGGTAAGTAGCAGTTACATCCTTAATTCATGTCTATCTTTTTACATTGGAAGAAAACTGTTTTTCTCCCTTACAAGCAACTAGATGTCTGATTGATTTATTTAGCATTTTGGTGCATGACTTATGTGTCATCAGTTTGCTAGATGGTAGTTTTGTTAGCAATTCATTTGGTGATGATCTTTTTGTTGGTCTGTAAGCCAAAACTGAAAGCTCATAAATGTTAGTTAACTGAATAGCTGTTGGAAGAAGGTCCTTGGGAACTAAAGTCTGGAATTAGAAGCACATAAGCCTGTATCCAGACGAGTTATTAACATGGTTTCCTGAAGCACTTTATTTTATTTTTTCCACCGACATTGATGAAGGTTAACTTGAATTGAATTTTAAGGTGAGCAACTAGAATATAAATTTCTGCTTATTCTTGAGTAACTTTTGCAGCAACAGTTGCTTATGTGCTGTAAAACTACTTTATAATTAACTATTGCTGCCACTATGTTAGCTTTGGTTCACTTTCAATCTACACGTTCAACTGCTTGCTTTGTGTTACATGTTTAAATGTCAAATACAGTTATACACATGCACATGGTTAGTCTAGTGGTGCCATGTGGATATGTGGTGGTGGTTCCATGTCCTATAGGAATTTGGAATCTAATTTCTGATGGTGATATAAGTAATCGACTCCAACCTGTAGCTGGCCATAACTAATCTTAGAGCTAGGTAATGCATGCTTTTGTCAGTTTTCCCAATCAGTATCTGATGCATATGCATTTTAAGCCATTCCTTACTACCTTGTATAAGAAACATCTTGGTGTTTATATCACATCCCTATAAGTAAGTCATTAAGTATTGAAGAGAAGCTTCATAGGCATGAAAGTCTTTTTATGGGATATTCACCTCATGTGATTGGATCTCCTTGTTTGTACTTAATTATCATATGACCTATGTTACAGGTGGTCTTTACTTGAAAAGTACAGCTGTAAAGCCTCAAAACTTCACCTGAAGCCTCGAAGGTTCAAGTTATTTATAGAGACCTTGGTTAGTTGCCATTGTTAATGCTCATTTGTTGTTTCCTTTATGTGAACCTGTTTATTTTTGTAAATATTGAACTGGTTTTCCTTGGGATGAAGGAACATCAACTCTTGAAAGACCGAAAAAAGAGTAAAAGGAAACGTCCATCTCAGGGGAAAATTGTTCTTCCTCAGTTCCAACCTCAAATCAAGGCAGAACATCAGGACATGACGTTCATGCAGTTAAATTAGTCCTTCTTGATGGGCAGAATGTACAAAAATTAGGTTCTGGAAAAGGATCTTCAGTGAGGCGCAGTATAAATGTAGGAGCAAATTGTAACAACTGCAAGGCGGATGCTTCCCCCCCAAAACAGTGCGGCAGAGGCGGAAAACAGGTGATTTTTGAATTCATGTTACTTAATATTGTTGTTATTTTCATATTTCTTTTGCAAATGTGCATTTAGAATGCAAGAGCACATTTGTTGACTGTGTTTTATTGCAAACATTGTTAGAATATGATGCTGGCCAAGGTCAAGTTAGAATTCAGTATGGTCCTTTCACTTTGTGGATTTCTGTTTATTTCATTCAACAAATGGAGATATTAATTCTTCCTTACTAGGAACTGAATGGAGGCACTAATCCATCAGTGCATATTCAATTGTTTACTTTACAATGGATATAGTGAACATAGGACACACATAAATTCATGTTTGTAATACACGATATTAGATGAAATTTGGCTTCAAAAACTTAAGAGTTGTATATACCACTATAGTGATCCCATTATCTGGACTAGATAGCTGTCCCATTACTGAGTTGGAAAAAGTTTGGGGAGTCAACCTATCAAGGTTTAAAGAAGTTTATTTAGAAGTTTACTCTCTTGAATAAAGTCCACGGGGACATTGGTTCCTTTTTTTAAAAAAATTTAATTTAGAGACATAAATTTTAAGTGAAATTTGGAAAGTTATTGGCAATATTCTTTTGGAAAATCCAATTGCAAGTGAAGTGCAGAGGAACTGATGTCATTGTCAATTGAAGATGATGCTAATCCAATGTTGGAAATTGAAGAGGTGATTCCATGGGTTTGTTCAATGCTAAGGCTATGTATCTTGCTAGATATGGAATCAGTAGGCGGGTGCCACTAGAGTGTACCAACTGCAGTCCAACCTAGGGTGTAATGGCAGGAAGTCAATGAAGCAGTCTCAGTATCATTGTCCAAGGATCGAACTTGGAACCTGTCACCGAACTCAGCAGGAATTGAGCCTTCTGACTGCTAGGCTGCCACCTGTTTTGGTGAACATAAGGTTATCAATTTTTTACTAGTAGTGAACCTATATTAAGGGGAGTAATGGGAATGAGATAAGCTTTGCTGCAGATCAGCTTTATCTTTGTCACTTTTTAGACTTGGATGGAGTACAAAGAGCAAAAAGAGAAGATTTGAATCTATTAACTCCAGAAAAGAGAAATTGTATAACTCATTTAGCCTTGTAAGGAACTTATGTATTTGTTTAGTTTTCCATGCTGGAAATGCTTGACAAAGCCTAATCATGGAGTTTGTATGAACAGGTGTTAATGAGGTATGGGAGGGGCTGAACCTCATATTACCTTGAAACTTCATGTGCTGCTTTTGCATCTTTAAACTCAATTCTCTAGGATTAGAAAATTAAATGACATCCCTTTACTTGGTGCTTATATTGTGATCATCAGGGATTGAAGATTTCTGCAGGCTAAATCAAAAGAGTAATATAAGTGACTTGCATTACAATATAATTCTTCAAATAATGTTCAGTTGGGGCATATTATTAAATGGCTTGCCTATAATTTATCAACTGAACCAACTTGTGGTAGTTGGTCTCATCATAAATACTTTCATGCCATTGAATTTTTATTTTTCCATTTCCGGTTGTCTTCTGATTTTTCTCTAACAATTTTTGCTGAATGTTTGGCAGGTCCTACCTCGACGGCTGCATATAAGAAATGGGAAAAGGCTGCAATTGCTGGAGTTTCATTGGTTGCTGATGCTGCCGAGCATTTGGAGCGAACTACCATGGATAAAGAGGTTGATATACAAGGTATGCTAGTTAAGTACATCCACAGAGTAATTGATAGCTAGCAGGTTGAATTTTTTCTGCCAGTGGTATACTTGGGTAGGAATAAGTAGGAGGACTGAGTGATTCCTAGACACAATCTAATTCATTCATATCTACATTTCAGTGCAAAAGCCTTTTGTTCCTGTGGGAAAAGACTTCCCTACCTTGCCAACTTCTTTGCCAAATTCTTTGATTGATGGTAACATGCAAAGTTCTAATAAACTTAAGCTTCAGTTGTTCCCAATTGATGAAGTTACCAGAAGAGCCTTGGAAATGGTAAGTATGCAAGGAATTATACCATTGCATTCGACTTAGGATGTTCAAAATGTTTTGCCAAAGTAAAGAGACCCCCCCCCCCCCTTCCAGGATAATCACAATCCACATCTGGAGCTTACATTAAGTACTCGGAAGAAGATATCATCAGTTTTGGAACATCTCAATCGCAAGTGGGGAAATTCAAGTGTGGCATCTGGAGAACTAATTCTCTTTCCTTATTCAGTTCAAAGAGAAAACCTGGTGGGTTATCAGAGATGGACTCAGGACTCTGTTCTTAGTGCAGCAGATGTATATGCACTGATTGGGAGCCCTTCAATTTTCCGCCTAAGGTTTCTTCCTTCATTCATGTATTCATTCTTTCTAATTTTATTAGGTTTGTGACACTAACTTAGATTTTTTTAGGTATGGCTGGTTTCCCAGTGGAGAGCTTGTGTCATCAACACTGCAAGCACCTTTAATGTCATCTAGCGTGGTTCAGAATGTTAATATGATTTCCAACAATATGGAGGAACAGCATAAGGATTCTGTAGAAATTACCACACCACCTGCAGTGTGCCCACCTGAGAAACTTATTAATCACAACAATAAAGAACAAGAGGTATCTCGGGCAGGAAATGCCATAGTGGTACACTCGTCCATGGAGATGCCTAATGGGATTGTTAGGTGCATCGGCATGGATGCCAACAATCATTGTCAAGAATCTTTTGATGGGGCAGCATCTGTGCCATGGGACAAAAGGGAGACTGGGAACGGAGCTGTTTTAGGGGAAGAGGAGAATAAGGTGATAGTTTTTTCTCTTCAGACATCATGCTAACAAATATTTTGATTTGAAATGGGCATGAAACAACACAAATTTGCATAAATCGTTAAAAAACCCTGATTAATGAATAACTTAAATGTATAAATGTATGAAGCATGGTGAACATAGTATTGATAATTGAATAGCATTTTCCATCCTATGATTCCTATCCTTCTAGGCATGTCAACTTTGTATGTTGCTGTACTGTTACAGAATAAGTTCCTTTTTTTTTTTTTGTTTTTTGGGTACCTCTAAAATGCCATTGCCGCAGCTGTGTCTGCATATTTTTGCCTGAGTTTGTTAATTTTTCTTCCTTTTTTGGAACTTGGGATATTTTAATTGAACTATGACTAGCATATTATTTCACATTCTATGTTCTTCGGATTTTCAACGTCAATGACCTTTTGTTATGCGCTGAAATAGCCTGGTTTTGCTCATGTAGTATACTTTAGGCAGACTTCCTTTGTTGCTTATTTGGTTTAATTTCTTTGAGACCTTATCTACTTGACTGCCTGATTCTTTTTCTAGTTTTTGTCAATGTTTTGGGAGTGATGACATATTAATTGACAAATGCCTTCTTTATATTTGCCATATGTCGTTCATCTGTCCTTTTGTCTTTGTTGAAGCTTTTTTTTAAAAAATTTTTTAAATTTTCTCTTCTTTCTATTTAAGAGGGAAAGTTCCTGAATTTCTAAGGAAAGTTCACTTAATAAAAAATTGTAATCCTGCAATGAAAGAATTTATAGCATTTAACTGATTTTCAATTTTCTTTGAACTGTCAACATGTTGCAACCAGTTCTGTGGTCAGAGAAGTAATCGGCTGTAATGGTTTTCTTTTTCCATTTTTTTTATTGCATTTCTAAACTATTGATGATCCTTTTTACATAGGATGATATGCGGTTAAGAAAGAGGTCCACGCTGTCAGCTGGGGAGTGGGCTGATAGCCTTACCAACATTAGTGTTGGTGATTTACTCTCAGAGGTGGCCCATAATGCAGTCCCTGATAATGTTGATCCACCCCAGCCAGGAAGCTCAGAGTGTCTTCAGCAGGGTCCATTTAGTTCCGACTCATTTGATGCTGCAATTGCTGCTCATATATACAAACATCAAAATAAGACTGGCTTTCAGCCTGCTGTGGCATCTCATGCATCTTCCATTTGGGATGCTGAAGAAACATGTGACGCCTTCTCTTTCAGAAACATTGTTCTTCAGGAGGAGGGGCCTAGCACATCTGCAATTACTTCTTCAGATGCCTGCAAGCAGATTCTGAGAAAAAGTTTAGTGGGATCTGGCGCTGCAGTTCAGGTTTTATATAACCTAATTGTGTTACATTCAATTTGGTTGGTCTGCTCTTTTGGAGCGATATTTTTCTTGTGGAAGCAATTATATCTTATGTTCCATTTTCTTCCAGGATTTGCCTGAAGCGGAGGTGCCTATGGATGACAAACCTCTAGATGACGAACCTGTAGATAAAAATAGCAGTGAAGTGCTAGATGAGGATGATGATCTTTCTAATGAAGACCCAATGGATGAATGCCTTCCTGATACACCTATCCTGGAAAGCTCTTCAAAGGATCTGAATGGGCTGACAGATATATACTGGGTATCTCTCTTAATTAATGATGGTTCTTTCAAGTTCTGGAATAGATACCCTGCTGTAAATGATTGCATATGTTCTATAGTAGGATGCCTAATGTGGTTTTTAACATATTGCAGCCTGACTCATTAGGACCGCTAGATTTGGACATGCCTTCCACCAGATATCATTCGGAAGATCTAATTCTAAGTGATAGCCTCAGTAGCTTTAACCGTCTACTTGCCAGCAGTCTCGATGCATTTCAGAATTGCTCAATCTTCGGATTAGATGAGAGAAATGACATCAAGGGTTGAACCTCCAGAGACTGCTTGCTTTTTGGATTATAAAGTTGGCAGCGCGGTTTGAGTTTTCTGAGATTATCCCTATAAAATAGACTTATGGGAGAACATTTTGGGTGACATGAAAGGAGTTGTGGAAGAGGCATTTGAGAGGCAAGACCAAAATGGTTCTGGAATGTTGTTGTCTGGTCTGATATGAGCTTCCCCCGTGTTGTACAAGAAAGAGAGAGATGCCCAGAAACTAGTTCACAAATTTCTATTCCATCTTCTCTCATTGTTATATTACTGTAAATTGGGTTTCAAAAGCTGTGAATGTGCAGACCCAAAACATACATAGAACTTAGGTAAATAGTTTCGGGCTATGTTCGGGGAGAAAAAAGTTGACTCTTGAACCGCTGATCCTTAATGCCGATTGCCTTATCATTAAATTCATAAATTGGGAAGAAAAATGTTAAATAATGCTTCTTCTTTCTAGCCTTATCCATTTGTGGAGATGCTCGAGAACTCGAAATTTGTTCATTTTGGAAATAAAGAAATAGAAGAATTGGAAGTTAAGAATCAAGATTGCTTGCTTTCTCTTGATTTTAACTGAAACATGGGCGGGAAAAATAAAGTGCAACCTCATTTAAAGCTTGAATATTCGTTTTACTGTTTTATTCCCTTGCTTCAACGAGATGAAAAGGACACGATTCCACTCTTTCCTTCCTGCAGAAAAGTAAATCTTCAAAGCATAAAGTAGAAGTATAATCTCCTGGAGTTAAGCATAAAGTCAGCAAAGCAATGGGTTTGATCTGGGTTGATCTCTTATATAATCTTTATGCCTTCACCCATAAGTAACCTGTTAAACCTTCTTATTTGGCAATATTTACAAATTAAACATTCTGAAAACTCACTAAAACGCTCTCTATTATGTCAGATCTTTTTGGCAAAATTAATTTAACAGAGTAGAAAGTTTTTTGAATTTTGGCCGAGGGGTTTATTTAATTTGGTCTAAGGTAATTACTTCTGGTATAGGCTATAAGAAAATATATTGAATTATCTAGGCAAAAATTGCCCATTGCTAGAGTTTTACTATGGTTCTTTTCAACGAGCATTTTACTATTTTTACTTATTTATTTTAATATATAACTAAAATGGTATTATTATATAATATAAAATAAGGTAAGTTTTGAAGAGAAAAGTTAATAAATTACACATATAATTTTTAACTTTCTACATTTTTCTCGCATTAAATTGCATTTTCAACCTCTTGCATATAAGTCAATGTATCATATAAAATGGTAATTATAGTAGTTATTATTTCAATCATTCTAGGTACATGAGTATTTATTTTTTTTCAATTGAGTTATTAGTCATATTTGCTAAATATTTTATGTTATTTAGATTCTTTAATTTTTATTTTTTTGTATCTTATTAGTAAGTATATTTATTTAATTATATCTAATATTTGAAAATAAATTAACCAATAATGAAGGCAAAAAACACCCCGCAATACAAACTTAGGGTTTAGAAAATTCTAGACATTCAAAACAGAAAATAGTAGTTGTAGTCATGTTTGACATTTCACACCTTCCTCACCAAATATTTATTCTTTCAAAACCTTTTATTTGTTTAGAAAAATAATTAACATTCATCTTCCCAAAAAATAAAAAATTAATTAACCATAAAATATTCTGTATTTTTTCCAATTTTTTAGATATATAAGTGATGCAACGATATTGATTAACATATAAGCATATTATATATAGTTTTTCAAAGTAGTTTATTTGGCTAGTGGCATATATCTTTAGTTAAAAAACGGTACCTTCTCAATACAAGAAAATAAATATTATATATATTTTGCACTTCCTATTCAATCAGATTAGCCTTAATATTTGGAAAAAGAAAACATATATAATGTAGAATAAAGGTTTAAATTTCCTCCAATAAATTAATGAATCGTTTTATTATTAAATGTTTACTTAGTTGCATGTACAAAAATTGTTATATGATCATTTGTCCAGTAGTGCGAGGAAAGTTTAGTTGTGATGGAAATGGCATAGAAAATCGCTATGCCAGGTGGGAAGAACAAACGTATCTGAAATAAAAATTGCAAAAAATAGAAGAAACCTTCTTTCTGAACAAGAAACGGAGTCTTTCGCTATAAATACTCGATCGACAAACCAGCCAGGTCCGGATTTCTCAATTTCTCAATACCCATTAAGCTCTCTCTCTCTGTTTCGTTTCCTCGCAGCTCTTTGGTTTCTAACTTATTGAAGATGAGTAACCAAGCTGAATCATCCGACTCGTGAGTAGCAATTTTCCCAGATCTTTATATGTTCAACCATATGCATTTATTTAGGACTGTCTATGCGTAGGTATGTTTGCATTGTTTGGTCGTGTTGCTTCTGTTCTGAGGTTTTTGGTTTTTGATTCTATTCTTGCAGTAAAGGAACAAAGAAGACTTCAGTACTGCTATTCTGGAGCGCAAGAAGGCCCCCAATAGGCTCATTGTTGAAGAAGCTGTCAACGATGACAACTCCATTGTCGCGTTGCGCCCTGACACATTGGAGAAGCTTCAAGCTCTTTCGTGGCGACACTGTTTTGATCAAGGTTCGAATTGATGTTGCTTTTTTTTTTTTTATATATAAATTTTTGGTTTTGGATTAGTCAGAATGTGCTTGGAGTTTTGGGTTAGGGTTTTGGCATGAGGGATAATATCGGATTCTTACAACCATTATTGGAATTGCCTTTTGTGGGTTCAAGGTCTGGAATTGGAGATTTGGGTCTGTTGTGGATGTGCAAAAGGTCAAAATTTTAACCAATGACCTTTCTTGTTTTCACCGGACTACCAGGGTATTAACATGGACTTGTTCCTGAGTTTTACAATTAGGATTTGTTATGCATAGCGGTTACCTTTTTTGTATACTGGCTACATACCAAGGCTTGGCATGCATTGCAGTTAGATAATCCCGTTTGCGTTGTGTACATACTGCGCACTTGAATATAGGGGCTGACACTCCATCAATTAGTTACTTAATGATGAAAGCGAACAGTTAAATGAACTTGGACAAGAATTTTGATTGAAGACTGATGGAGAGCTAGTCAAATGTTTGGCTTTGTGCGGTGATTATTAGAATCAAGGAATTTTGCCCGCAGATTATCTCTTCATGTGCATCTGCGAATGAATTTCATTTTTACAGAAAAAATCTGTCCCATCTTTGGGGGCTTGCAATAAATATGGACATGATGTTTATGCTTTGCCTGTTTTTCTCTCACATAAAATTCTTGCACATATGACTTGATGCCTTGTGGTTTCTTATATTTTTGGGTTCCTTCACCAATCCAAAGTTACATATATTTAGCTTGGAATTGTACTTAAGTGTGTGCATCTTCAGTGTGGATTATTTGTAGGGGTATATTTTGGTCTTGAATAGTTGATTCTCAAAAGGTTTGGCAGACCTCATGGCCATGCTCTCTGTGGGTTCTAAATTTTAACTTCATATTTTTCCTTCTGGTTCTCAGGGAAAGAAAAGAAGAGATACAATCTGTATTGCACTTGCTGATGACACTTGTGATGAACCAAAGATTAGGATGAACAAAGTTGTTAGATCCAACCTGAGGGTCAGACTTGGTGATGTAGTTTCTGTTCATCAGTGTGCTGATGTCAAATATGGGAATCGGGTGCACATTCTTCCTGTGGATGACACTATTGAAGGGTTACTGGAAATATATTTGATGCCTACTTGAAGCGTAAGTTTCTAAATTCGAACCATCTATCTTGATTTTTCCCTGTGATTACTATAAAAGACAATTTGCAATCAGCCTTAGTAGTTTTTGTCGTTGTGGCATCTTAATTCAAACATTCAATATGTCAGAACTTTATCATTGATGGACATTAATTCAAACATTCAATATCTCAACATTAGTATCATTTGTGCTGACATAACTTGGTCTTTGTCGGAGTTTTGAATCAATCTAACTGCAGTAGTGAGGAGGGCATGATATACGTTATAGTTGCTCTACTATGAGTACCGCCTCACATGTTTGAAATGCTACTGACACATTGACGTTGTCACTAGTCTCTAAAAGGGAGAATTTTTCTTCTCTGTCTAGCAAGAAAATAATCTGTAAACTGTTGAAGCCTTTGTTGGATTAGTAAGGTGCTGTGCTTATATCTCTTTTGGTCTGCATTGTCTGCAGCTTATTTCCTGGAAGCATACCGTCCTGTGCGGAAGGGTGACCTCTTTCTTGTAAGGGGAGGAATGCGAAGTGTGGAATTCAAGGTTATTGAAACTGATCCTCCAGAATACTGTGTTGTTGCCCCTGATACTGAGATCTTCTGTGAAGGAGAGCCTGTGAAAAGGGAGGATGAGGATAGGTTGGATGAGGTTGGTTATGATGATGTTGGTGGAGTTCGTAAACAGATGGCACAGATTCGTGAATTAGTGGAGCTTCCACTAAGGCATCCTCAACTTTTCAAGTCAATTGGTGTCAAGCCCCCGAAAGGAATTCTACTCTATGGACCTCCTGGATCTGGAAAGACTTTAATAGCACGAGCTGTTGCTAATGAAACCGGTGCTTTCTTCTTCTGTATTAATGGACCAGAGATTATGTCGAAATTGGCTGGAGAGAGTGAAAGCAATCTCAGAAAAGCATTTGAGGAAGCAGAGAAAAATGCACCTTCCATTATCTTTATTGATGAGATTGATTCAATTGCTCCCAAGCGTGAGAAAACAAATGGAGAAGTTGAGAGGAGAATTGTTTCCCAGCTTTTGACACTTATGGATGGACTTAAATCACGTGCTCATGTTATTGTAATTGGTGCCACAAATCGTCCTAACAGCATTGATCCTGCCTTGAGAAGGTTCGGTCGATTTGATAGGGAAATTGATATTGGTGTCCCAGATGAAGTTGGGCGTCTTGAGGTTCTGCGTATCCATACAAAGAACATGAAGCTCTCTGATGAGGTAAGATCAAATATGTGTGCATGCACAAACACGTGATATAATGGAGTTTTGAAAATTTTCATTTAAAAGGAGATTCTTTTTTCTTAAATATTTTTCTAAAATGCTATTTGATTTATTTCAGGTTGATTTGGAAAGAATTGCTAAAGACACACATGGTTATGTTGGTGCTGATCTAGCAGCCCTGTGCACTGAGGCTGCACTTCAATGTATCAGAGAGAAAATGGATGTGATTGATTTGGAAGATGAGTCTATAGATGCAGAGATACTCAACTCCATGGCTGTTACCAACGAGCACTTTCAGACTGCTCTTGGTACAAGTAATCCCTCTGCTTTGCGCGAAACTGTAAGTAGAGTTAGTACTTACCTTTTTGTGCCAGAGTTTATTCCTTTTAGATTCCATTTTGTTCATGAGGTCTAATGATGAATGGTTTCATGAGGCAGGTTGTTGAGGTGCCCAATGTCAGTTGGGATGATGTTGGAGGCCTAGAGAATGTAAAGAGGGAGCTTCAAGAGGTAAGTAAACTAGTTGTTCTTTCATTTCTGCTACCTTACTTGTATTCTGTTTGCTATTTGACAAAATTCTTCTGCTTGTTGCCTCTTCTGTGATTTAGACTGTTCAATATCCTGTGGAACATCCTGAGAAATTTGAGAAGTTTGGTATGTCTCCGTCAAAGGGTGTTCTTTTCTATGGTCCTCCTGGATGTGGGAAAACTCTATTAGCCAAGGCTATTGCCAATGAATGTCAAGCAAACTTCATCAGTGTAAAGGGTCCAGAATTGCTTACCATGTGGTTTGGAGAAAGTGAGGCTAATGTCCGAGAAATATTTGACAAGGCTCGACAATCTGCTCCTTGTGTCCTATTTTTTGACGAGCTTGACTCCATTGCTACCCAGGTTAGTTTGTTGATTCAGATGGAAAAATGATTGTAATGTTTATGCTGTTGTGGTTGCTTATGCAGTTGTATCTATCTCATGCAGAGAGGAAGCAGCGTCGGAGATGCTGGGGGTGCCGCAGATAGGGTTTTGAACCAGCTTCTTACTGAAATGGATGGAATGTCTGCTAAGAAAACTGTTTTTATTATTGGGGCAACCAACAGACCTGATATAATTGACCCAGCACTTTTACGTCCTGGCCGTCTTGATCAGTTGATTTATATTCCTCTGCCCGACGAGGAGTCTCGGTACCAGATTTTCAAGGCGAATCTGCGGAAATCTCCTGTTTCCAAAGATGTTGATTTACAAGCACTTGCCAAGTATACTCAAGGCTTCAGTGGTGCTGATATTACGGAAATATGCCAACGTGCATGCAAATATGCCATTAGAGAGAATATTGAGAAGGTATGTTTTGAAACTTTCCTTAAATGTTATACGCCTTCCATCTCTCTACCTTTATTAAGTTTATTTTGTGTGTGTGTGTGTGTGTCCCTGCTGGTGAACATGCCTTTCAGATGTGGCTTCTGATGTGGGATGGTTCCATCCATTCCTTGGAATAATATGGATGCAATATCTAAATTTAACTAAATCGAAGCAATCCATCCGGTGGATACGGAATTATATCTATTGCATAGATATATTGCTTTAAAATATATAAGACAGACCTAATAATTACCAATAAGAGCATTATTAATTTATGCTTGACCTGTTCTTCTGTGCCTTGTGTCTGAAGACAGTTTAGCTTGTAGCTCACTTCCTGTGGAAGCATTGAATTGGTCAATGCTCTGTCACCAACTTTCTCTATTGCCATCTCAACCCAGTTGACTTCTCTTTATTTTATTTTTATTCATTTTTAGTATGTCAAGCCAAGGCCAAAAATTTGTTCTTTATTTTCAACATTAGTTTTAGTGTCAGATCAAAAAGGGAAGGGAAAAAGGTTTAGAAAGTTAACTGCAAAATAGGAACTCAGCCTTTCCATGGCCATGTTAGATGGCTTTGAACACTGGAAATTCAGGGATTCACCACTACAGATGATGAAAAGCTTCGGTATAATACTGACAATGAGAATATTAAGGCCTAAATTTACACGTTGCAGGATATTGAGAGGGAAAAGAGGAGAAGAGAAAACCCTGAGGCTATGGAGGAAGATATTGATGATGAAGTAGCTGAGATCCAGGCCGCCCACTTTGAGGAATCAATGAAATATGCTAGAAGAAGTGTTAGTGATGCTGATATTCGCAAGTACCAGGCATTTGCTCAAACTCTGCAGCAGTCTAGAGGGTTCGGGTCTGAGTTCCGATTTTCAGAAACAAGTGCAGATGCTGCAGGGTCTGATCCATTTGCTGCCTCTGCTGGTGCGGCAGATGGAGATGACCTGTATTGTTAAGTTTCTCCTAGGAGGCGTGCGTTTGTTCCTGTTTGTCATATGTTCTGTTAGACATTTCTTACTAGTTACGTATTTATGTAATTTTTGCTTGCTTTTCATATTGGAGAAAATAGAATAAAATCTCATTTAAGTCATTATTATCACACCCTACAACCATGTTTCTTCCTTAGTCTCTTGCCTCAACGAGATTTGAATGGCGTGATCCCCACCTATATCTTCCTGCAAAGGTAAAGGGAAAAAGTCCGGGCATAAAGCAAAGTACTATCTCTTGGAGCTAAGCATAAGCGAGCAAAGCAAATGAGTTTGCCGAATTCTGTATTAAATTATCTTTACCAATGTCTACTTTTTGGTGAGATCCGAGATGAAAAAGTGAAGAAAATGATATTTGAGAAGCAAATTGTCAAGGGGAAATCACTCTAGACAAGCATAAGGCCAATTTTACTCTGTTCACGTGCGGTATTTATGCACCAATCTGAATATGCAAGTAAGTTTTATTGGAGTTTGATTCTGAAAGAGGTGAAAATAGAGAATAGGGAACATTAAGGAGGAAATTTTTCTCCTCTTAACCTGAAATGTTGGTTGTTAAGCTCAAAGACTACTATCTGAACTCACTCTCACCTTCTTACCCTTTGTCTATTGAGTTTATAAGATTCAATGCTCTCTCCTTGCTAAGTTACTCTTTTCTTCATTTGGTTATTAGATGTTTATTCCCTTATGTGCTACAACAAACTGCATTAAGCCTCTTATAAGATGTTTATTCCCTTGTATGCTACAACAAATTGCATTAAGCCTCTTATATAGAATTCTTCTCACTTATCCAACTATCTAATTAATTCGGAGAGTTCAACAATTACATTTATAACGCATAAACTTTAGAAGATAATATTTTAAAAAAAATTAACCAATTCTAGAAAATTTCAAATGTGACTTTTTGACATTATCACTTTTATCTCTAATACCTTAACCTTTTATTAACTCATTTAGTAGAGATTAAAAGGTTTATAAATTTTTCTCATTATATTAGTCTTATTGTCTTTATTCGACTTAACCATATCAATAATGTGGTCCATAGTTTGTAATAGTTTTATTGTTTTACTCCGACTTAACCATATCAATAACATGACACCATAGTTTGCCTTTATAAATTGTTTATGTCATCATGTCTCCGTACCATACAACATACCTCAATTGACCACCTCAGTATTATGTTAAAATGTGTCTCACCTAGTGCCTTGCCACTTGGCAACTTTAACTTTGACACGTTATACCTACGGAGTTTTGCACTTGATGAAACCTATCTGCTCCATGCCACCTAATAATTTTGACTTATCTTCCCAATCCAGCTCACATACCATCAAGTGTCAATTGTGATAAAAAAAAAATAAGGTAATTACTTTGCATTATGGGCATTTAATGAAACATTTGAAAGTTCATTCTAGGCATTGAATTATTTCTCAATATTTTGGTGGGTAATTTTAGAAGTTTTATTGTAAACATGATTAGTGAGACCCCATTTAGCTTTCGAATTGAATTTCACAATTAATCTCTATTAGGATAACTTTCACATTTATCCAAATTCTTTGATTATCTTGCATTGTTTTCCTAAACTGCCTATTAATACCTTATATTTGATATAATATTGACGAAGCTAAACATGTAAATAACTTATCTTGCCAGATATTATTTACCATTTCCAAGCTCATTATTTTTACAGATTCCTTCCTAGCAAACACTTGACAAAAGTAACCCATCCAAACATCCTCAATTTATTTTTTAAAAAAAAAGCAAAAAAGTAGAAAGAAAATCCGGATGAGATGAACATATTTGAGTTTATTGTCTAATCGAAACAAACCCATTTTTCCCTTTTCCTATTTCCACAATCTCAAAGTTTGTAAAGCCAGCCGAAGGGTTGCACTATTCTTTGTTTTTCTCTTTTCGATCTGTGAGGGGTTGCCCTGCTCGTCCCCGTCGCCCGAGGGGGGTGTGGAGTTCTAGCCTGCGCGGCAAAGTAGACAAAATTATCACGACGTGGTGGTGCGAAGGGTCCCAACGACCGCCACGGCATGATTCGCCATTACCGTCATTGTCAATGACACGCTGGATTTGGCTCTAAAATGTCATTCGCTGTCGACATGGTGGACATGGTGGATTTGTGGGTCGGTCTAATCAGAGCCAAAATAAACAAAGCAAAGTCCGAATTGAATCATTATTTGTTTAAGGAGTTGGGTTGAATGGATCTGGCGTGTTTTGTTTTGTCAACATGGATGAGCTTCACTAGACTTGTATGGTTGTCCCGCCAAGGACGACAGTCACAGAGCATAAATTTGAACCTTTTTTTTTTTTACTCTTTTTTTGAGAATTGATTTTGCTATTAAATTTTTATTGTATTTACATACAAAAACATTATTGAATATAATCATTTAATTAAAAATAAATATGGAGAGAATAAAATACCACTGACTTTTATGTTTGTTACAATTATTTTTTATTGGTGTATAATAATTCATAAATATTTTAATGCATAAATTAAAATTATAAAAGTTCAAATAACAAGCAAATTTTAAGAAACAAGGACAAAAGTTTGTATTATTTTCATTTTACCAAATTTGGTCATAAAAGTTCAGCATCCTTCTTAACTCATTAACCAGTTAGGCTTGCCATATGGTACCAGAATACTCTAAATTTCATATTTTTTAAAATCAATTTTTTTACCTTTGATTTTTTTTTTTTTTAACAGAAGTTTATAACTCTACTTGGTTAAATTAAATATCAAAAAAGAAGAAAAAAAATAAAGCAAGGCAATACAAATTTAGGCAAATTTATATTTAATATTAATAATTTTTTATTTACCAAAATACATTTTATGAAACTAATTCATTAAAATATATTTTTTACTTTTCATGGTAAGAAATCGAGTCCTATGAGCTCAATTTCAACAAAGAAATCGGTTTTGTCTAAAAAATTGATTCTTATAAAATTGATTTTCTAACCAAAATCCTGTCCTCAAAACATTAATTTTAGGGGAAACAAATTAAATAGGGGTGACGGAACTTTACAAAGAAGCTCCATCCATGGAAGCTCAAGTCTACAAAGCTCCTATGGATGTTGAGAGTTTTACATCAAGTTCTAATAGAAACAGAGAGAAGGAAGGGTCGCCGCTTGGCCCTCCTCCCCCTCCCTTTCCATTCCTTTTTTACGTACCTTGTTGCATAGTTTCAAATGAAATTCTTTTACAAAATTTTCATCAAATAATGGCAGTTCTTAAAATTCTATTTGACTTGTTCATTCTGAAATTAATTTCAATTAAAATTAGTCTTGTAAAACCTATTTTCTAATAAAAATCAATTTTTTCTGGTTTGATTTTACAACAAAAATAATAAAATATATATTGATAAATAATTTTTAAAAGCTATAATTTAATAAATAAAAATTATATTAATATGAATGTAAAGTTGCCTGCAAAAATATCTACTAAGGTTAAAAAAAAAAGGAAATACACAAAAAGGGAAAGGTTTTTCTTTCCGAACAAGAAACGGAGAAGTTTCATTATAAATGCTCAATCCCCAAATCTGCAGAGCTCAGATCTCTCAAATTGTGAATCTTTATTGGGCTTATCTCTTTATCATCTCCGCGCAACCATCTGACTTTCACTTCAACTTATAGAATATGAGTAACCAAGCTGAATCATCGGACTCGTGAGTAGAATTTTCCCAGATCTTTACATGTTTTGCTGATGCATTTGTTCAGGAGGCTCCATGGTATCTGGGTTTGCATTGTTTGCTTTTTTTTTTTTGCTTTTGTTCTGAGGTTTTTGTGTTTTGATTCTATTGTTGCAGTAAGGGAACGAAGAGGGACTTCAGTACTGCGATTCTGGAGCGCAAGAAGGCCCCCAATCGGCTCATTGTCGAAGAAGCTGTCAACGATGACAACTCCGTTGTCGCGGTGCACCCAGACACAATGGAGAAGCTTCAGCTCTTCCGCGGCGACACCATTTTGATCAAGGTTCGTATTTTAATTTTTTTTTTTGGAATATTCGGTTTGGGGTTGATTTTTTAATTTTGGATTAGTCGGATTGTACCGGGGGTTTAAATATTAGGGTTTTTGGCTTGAGTTGTAAGATGGACTTTTTATCATATTTGTTGGAATTCCTTTTTGGGAGATTAGGGTCTGGAATTGGGCATTTGAGTCTGCTGTGGATGTGTATCAAGTCGAAATTTAAATAAAACCAATACCTTCTTTTCACTGGACGACGAGGGCATCTACATGAACTTCTTCTGAGATTTAAAAGTCACGTTCAGAATTTGGTATGCCTTACATGTTTTGTTTGAACTGTGTACATGCTGAACACTTGAATGTGGGGACGGATGCATACGTCAATTTGGTTAACTTCATTCTTAAAGCAAGCAGTTGAATACACTTGGGAGAAGTATTTTGATTCGAGACCAATGGAGAAGGGCTATTTGAATGGCTGGCCTTGTGTAGTGATAATTAGCACAAGGGACTTGTACATGCAGTTTATCTATTCTTCACGTGGTTGTTTGGATAAATTGTGTGTGTAGGGCAAAGATCTGGCACAATGTTGAGGAGTTTCCATAAATAGGGATAAAAGGTTAAATGCTTCACCTGCTTTACGGTGACGTAAATATTCTTGCACGTGACTTTTGGTGTCTTATATTTTCTTAAATTTCTTTTAATAGCCTTGTCAATGCAATGTTTGGTGTATATAGCTACCAATTATGTTTCTAATGGATTTTTGTATTGTTTTTGCTAACTTTAGACGCGGATCAAGCTTTCCTGTTGGCATTGTTTTTTTTCTGATACTGCATAAGTGTGCATATTGTGTATGCTTGACTTCAGCTTAGACAGGGACTGTTTAGTGTTTATGATTGTGTGCATGTTTGGTCTGAATTATATGGGAATTTTAAATTGTTAACAAGTATCTCATTTTAAAGCTTAACCTTACAGAAAGAATGGTAACTTAATCATTTATTACTTAACATATCCACTTACATGTGGCTGGACTTTTCACTCATAACAAAGGCAACATGTGGAAACAAACTTGCGGGTGGTGAGATTTGAACACAGGACTTTTGTTTGTTCTGACACCATGTTAAATTGTTAGCAGCCACCTTATCTAAAAGCTTATAGCTTATAGGGAGAATAGTAACTTATTACTTAACATACCCACTCACGTGTGGCCAGACTCTTCACTCATAACAAAGACAACACATGGAAACTAACTTGCAATCAGTGAGACTTGAACACAGGACCTTTGTTTGCTTTAATATCATATTAAATTGTTAACTACCATTTCATCTAAAAGCTTAAATTTGTAGAAAGAGTAGTTATTAATTATTTATTACTTAACAGGGAATTCTCATAAGGTTTGGTGGACACATCTCTTCATGGGTTCTAAAATTGAAATTCATAATTTCACTTTTGGTTTTCAGGGAAAGAAAAGAAGAGATACGATCTGCATTGCCCTTGCTGACGACACTTGTGATGAACCAAAGATTAGAATGAACAAGGTTGTTAGATCCAACCTGAGGGTCAGACTTGGTGATGTAGTTTCAGTGCACCAGTGTGCTGATGTCAAATATGGGAAGCGGGTGCACATTCTTCCTGTGGATGACACTATTGAAGGCGTAACTGGAAATATATTTGATGCCTACTTGAAGCGTAAGTTTCTAAATTCTAGTCCTATAGATACACACACAGCACACACAATGTACACACACACACAAACATGCACACACACTTCTAACTATGGTAAAATAAATATTGCATTTTGCAATCAATTTTTATAGTATTTGTTATTATCCCATCTTATTGCAGCATCTTCAAGCATTGAATATCTCAAAATTTACCACTGTTGGATGTAACTGAGAACATGTTTATAATAAATTATGAATATCTTGTGATTATGTGTATACTACTTGATGGCTGGAGAACAAAGTTTGCAATACTTGTACCTATTTTTCTGGCCAAAATTCTGTTAACATGCGTTGTTACCATTGCTTTTGTAATTAGCAATTGTCAGTATGTTGAATATGTGGCATCAGTTTATGTTATCACATAATGCATTGACATGTACTTTTTTACGTAAGGGACGGTGTACTTGAAAAGGAATAAGAACCTAAGTTTTTGATTGTTGAGAAGCATTGATGCAAGCAGTTGTGTCCCTGAGAACACCACGCTACCAACAATTACTTCTTTGATGCTGTCCATTCTTTTTACCCAAGAACCAGCTTAGTACTTGGTATGCTGGTTATACTATGTTTGCCTACTTAAATAGGTAGTTGTTTTTAGTGGCCTAGTTGCAACGCATTTACCTAGAACTCCTGTGACCAAACAGCATGCATTCTCTCTCTCTCTCTCTCTCACACACACACACACACACACGCATGCGTGCGCACACACTCACATATTGTTAACATATATGCACTTATCTTTTGCATCCTGGAAACTTTGTCACTAGTCATTGGGTATATATTTAGTTGAGTAGGAAGCATTCTGTCAGAGGATTAGGTGGAGAACACCTAGAGAAAGCTCCCTTAGGATAAAGAGCAAGTATTTTCTCTCTGTGCTATTCTCTTAATGGAATGGATTCGTTATTCCCCTATAGGCTTTAGCATGTTTGGTGTTATCAACATTGAGTATCATCTATATTGACATAATTCTATGTATGTTGGAGTTTTATATCAATCTACTACAGTTGTGAGGGAGGGCATTACACATAATAAAGTTTCTCCACTGTTAGTGCCTTACCTGTGTCTTTGAAATATGATACCATGATAATTTTATTAGTCCCTAATAGGACGGATCTTCACTTTCTGTTTGAGAAAAATATAATCTGCAAATTGTTGATGCCTTTCTTGCACAAGTTAGGTGCTGCCAGTTACATAATAACAGTTGATTTTTAATGATTGCAGCTTATTTTGTGGAAGCATACCGTCCTGTGCGGAAGGGTGACCTCTTTCTTGTAAGGGGAGGAATGAGAAGTGTGGAATTCAAGGTTATTGAGACTGATCCACCAGAATACTGTGTTGTTGCCCCTGACACTGAGATCTTCTGTGAAGGAGAGCCTGTGAAGAGGGAGGATGAAGATAGATTGGATGAGGTTGGTTATGATGATGTTGGTGGAGTTCGTAAACAAATGGCACAAATTCGAGAATTGGTGGAGCTTCCGCTTAGGCATCCTCAACTTTTTAAGTCAATTGGTGTGAAGCCCCCGAAAGGAATTCTACTCTATGGACCTCCTGGATCGGGAAAGACTTTAATAGCACGAGCTGTTGCTAATGAAACCGGTGCTTTCTTCTTCTGTATTAATGGACCAGAGATTATGTCGAAATTGGCTGGAGAGAGTGAAAGCAATCTCAGAAAAGCATTTGAGGAAGCAGAGAAAAATGCACCTTCCATTATCTTTATTGATGAGATTGATTCAATTGCTCCCAAGCGTGAGAAAACAAATGGAGAAGTTGAGAGGAGAATTGTTTCCCAGCTTTTGACACTTATGGATGGACTTAAATCACGTGCTCATGTTATTGTAATTGGTGCCACAAATCGTCCTAACAGCATTGATCCTGCCTTGAGAAGGTTCGGTCGATTTGATAGGGAAATTGATATTGGTGTCCCGGATGAAGTTGGGCGTCTTGAGGTTCTCCGTATCCATACAAAGAACATGAAGCTCTCTGATGAGGTAAGATCAAATATGTGTGCATGCACAAACACGTGATATAATGGAGTTTTGAAAATTTTCATTTAAAAGGAGATTCTTTTTTCTTAAATATTTTTCTAAAATGCTATTTGATTTATTTCAGGTTGATTTGGAAAGAATTGCTAAAGACACACACGGTTATGTTGGTGCTGATCTAGCAGCCCTGTGCACTGAGGCTGCTCTTCAATGTATCAGAGAGAAGATGGATGTGATTGATTTAGAAGATGAGTCCATAGATGCAGAGATACTCAACTCCATGGCTGTTACCAATGAGCACTTTCAGACTGCTCTTGGTACAAGTAATCCCTCTGCTTTGCGCGAAACTGTAAGTAGAGTTGGTACTTAATTACATGTCCCAGAGTTTTATTCCTTTGAGATTCCATTTTGTTCATGAGGTCTAATGATGAATGGTTTCATGAGGCAGGTTGTTGAGGTGCCCAATGTCAGTTGGGATGATGTTGGAGGCCTTGAGAATGTTAAGAGGGAGCTTCAAGAGGTATGTAAACTAGTTGTTCTTTCATTTCTGCTACCTTACTTGTATTCTGTTTGCTATTTGACAAAATTCCTATGCTTGTTGCCTCTTCTGCGGTTTAGACTGTTCAATATCCTGTGGAACATCCTGAGAAATTTGAGAAGTTTGGTATGTCTCCATCAAAGGGTGTTCTTTTCTATGGTCCTCCTGGATGTGGGAAAACTCTATTAGCCAAGGCTATTGCCAATGAATGTCAAGCAAACTTCATCAGTGTAAAGGGTCCGGAATTGCTTACCATGTGGTTTGGAGAAAGTGAGGCTAATGTCCGAGAAATATTTGACAAGGCTCGACAATCTGCTCCTTGTGTCCTATTTTTTGACGAGCTTGACTCCATTGCTACCCAGGTTAGTTTGTTGATTCAGATGGAAAAATGATTGTAATGTTTATGCTGTTGTGGTTGCTTATGCAGTTGTATCTATCTCATGCAGAGAGGAAGCAGCGTCGGAGATGCTGGGGGTGCCGCAGATAGGGTTTTGAACCAGCTTCTTACTGAAATGGATGGAATGTCTGCTAAGAAAACTGTTTTTATTATTGGGGCAACCAACAGACCTGATATAATTGACCCAGCACTTTTACGTCCTGGCCGTCTTGATCAGTTGATTTATATTCCTCTGCCCGACGAGGAGTCTCGGTACCAGATTTTCAAGGCGAATCTGCGGAAATCTCCTGTTTCCAAAGATGTTGATTTACAAGCACTTGCCAAGTATACTCAAGGCTTCAGTGGTGCTGATATTACGGAAATATGCCAACGTGCATGCAAATATGCCATTAGAGAGAATATTGAGAAGGTAAGTTGCTGAACTAAATGTTAAATGGTATATCTCCATCTCATCTCTCTCCTTTGGGAGTTTGCTATCATTGTGTGTCTGTGGCACTGGTTGTGGGTGTTACATGATTATCTTTTGTTGTCAGAGACAGAGGGTTGATCTGTTTGATATGGACAGTGCCATCTGTTCCTTTGAATATATGATTGCAATATCTTCCTTTAACAAAAGCACAACAAACATTTAGTGAATAACATGTGGATTGAGAATTATATGTGTTTCATATTTTGTTCCGGGTCTAATGAGCAGTCATATTGGTTTTCTAATGAGATCATGCTTGATTGTGCTTGATGTGTTCTACTGTGCCTTAGATCTGGGGCTTTTTAGCTTTGCAACTTGTTGTAGCATTAATTTGGTCAATGTTCTATCTCTTGCCTTCTTAATTGGCACACTTCAATCAAGTCAAAATTTCTAGTATAACAGGCCAAGACTGTCGGTCCAAGTCCGAATCTTTGTGCTTGTTAATTGATTCTTCAAAGTTAGGTTAACTGTCAGTTTGAAAAAAAGAAAAAGAAAACAGAAAAAGGAGAGAGAAAAGGGGGGTTGGGTTAATTGTAGAATAGGAACTTTTAAGTCTTTTTCTTGCACAATGGATGGCTTCGAATATTGGAAGTTTAGGAATTTATCACTAATTATGAAAGCCTTCAGTATTATTGCAAATAAGTATTAAGGCTTGAATTTTCATGTTGCAGGATATTGAGAGGGAAAAGAGGAGGAGAGAGAACCCTGAGGCTATGGAGGAAGATGTTGAAGATGAAGTGGCAGAGATCAAGGCTGCCCATTTTGAGGAGTCGATGAAGTATGCTAGAAGAAGTGTGAGTGATGCTGATATTCGCAAGTATCAGGCATTTGCTCAAACTCTGCAGCAATCCAGAGGGTTTGGGTCTGAATTCCGATTTTCTGAGACCAATGCAGGGGCCACTGGATCTGATCCATTGGTGTCCTCTGCTGGTGCAGCCGATGAAGATGACCTTTATAGTTAAGTTATCCAGCCAGTGGCCAGTGCTTCTTCTGTTATATTTTAAACATTTCTTACTGGTTACATATATAATTATTTCTACTGTTACAATGGGGTGAAAGCTTATCACGCTTTAGGGCCCGAATTGGGTTCTGGTCACCCGGCCTCCAGTTCCAGAGTTTGGGACTCAATGTTATTCTGAATATTGCAATGGATGTGTGGATATTTCACAGGAATTGAAGTTTTGGTTTTGTATACATATTCTTACTTTTCTTTCCTTTTAATCTTAATGACTTCCGTGATGCATGTTAGTTTAGTTGATGCTTACTAAGCTGTCGGCCTCAGCTGTTTCATCGATAATGGTGGTGCCAAACTGTTCTTCTGGACTTTTGGTGAGTTGAGGTTTGAGTTTTTTCTCTGAGACACCTAGTGTTAATAATTGAATTCTTATTGTCCTATTTCTGTGAGGGTATTTGTTGTTTGAAGTTTAATTTTTATTTTTTCTTGGTGGATTGGTACTGTTCTTCTGCATGCCTGATGACGTGTCTTTGCTGGTGTTTTTGGGTTCTGGTACGGTACATATGGCTGATGGGTCTGTCCCCCTCAAGTACTTTTGTCTACTGATGATGCGGTTTCTTCTAAAACCTTCCTTCCAGAACCGCTTGTTTTTCTTAATAATTGAGTTTTCTTCTTGTTATGTTCTCTATGGCTTCTCTGATAACTCTGGCCTCGTTAACCATCTACTGCTTTGTGTTTCTTCTCTGTTGAACATTGTCTGAGGTCCCAATCTTTGACATAGTTTGAGTTTGTTTTGAATTAGACAGGTTATTGTTGGAGAGTTTGATCGGTTAAAAACACATCCATTATTAATCTCTTTTTGTTTGGAAAGACCCAGTATCTTGATAGCTTGGCTTTCCAAGCAAAAGTATCCAAAGCCAGGAAGTTGTTACTTCCGTAAGCTACACTCAGGAAGTTATAAGATTCTACTCTGAGCTTATTTGGCTTTTGGGCTAAGGAGTCACAACTGATCTTTAAGGGGATCCTTGAGGGAGATCCGCTTATTGTAAAGCTAAAGCTGCTTCCCCAAAGAGATTTACTGCTTCCCAGGGAGATTTAGTACCTTTGAACGAAAAAAAGTCCATTTGACAACTAAAAATTTCTTTCATCCTTCAATTTTTCCCTCCGAGTGAGCCTTGTTAAAAAGTCACTTTTAAGCCGAAATGAAGAAGCGTTCATTGTTATAAAATGTAGCACAGAATCACGAAGAGGTGACGTGGAATATTCACCACCACCATAATTTTATTACCCTTGCATGAAGGAAGAAAGGAAAGAATTTAATTGGAGAGGCGAAGTTGGTCTGCAACTTAAAGGCACAAATGTCTACGGTTTAATTTTAGCGTTGAAGTGAGATCACATCCTACCAACCAAATAGGAGCTGCTAGGGGCAGGTTGATATCGAGTGTTGCAAGTTATGAGCAGTCCAATTGGTAAAAACGCAAATAGTACTTGAATAATATTTTTTATATATAATTTTAAAAAATATTTTATCTCTTATTTTTGTAATATATATGATGAAATATACATTTTTTATGATATAAACGTTTATACGCAAATCATATCCGACTAAAATTTTCCTTACATAATTATCTTTTAATATTATAAAAGTTCGATAAGATTATTGTAGAAATTTTTTTTATCAATACTAAAAAATATACCATTCAAATTTTAGTATGAAATAAATTGGAGTGCTTTTAAAATTGCACAAATAAAGAAAAGAAATAGAGTTCCACCAAAGATGCTTTACAATCATGTATATTTGAGAATGAATACAATAACAATGAAAAAATCTTTTTGATTTGCAAACATAAGATGTGGAGTTTTGTTGGTTTTAACAATTTTAGTGAATTTTTAGATTACAATAGTTTATGAGCTTGACAAAGATGACTATCTGCTAGATCAACATTTAAAGATCAAGAAATTACTACTAATATTATTGGTTTTGAAAAAGATTCGAATTGATTGAACATTCTATCTTAAAAGTGTTTGATAATTCTTTACATTGGATTGTTCAAATTTTTGGTATTTTTGAATCATCATTGTTAATGATTTAGTTTTTTAATCAAAATTTGATATTTTAATTTTGATATACTTGATTACTGTCTATTGATTTGGTGCATCAATTGATTGTTTATAATTTCATATCTCAAAATTTTAAATTATTAATGATTTATATCATATAGCATCACAATTTCACAAAAAAATATACATTGATATATTTTATTGATAGATTATTATATGTTTTAAAGAAAAATGTGCTTAATATAAGAAAAATATATCAATATAAAAAATAAAATAAATAAATAATACATTTTTTATTCTATATTTTTTTATTATCTATGACACTTGTAATTATTATCAAATAATTTAATATAATTTTTATAAAAATATATACTATATTTATATATTATAAATATCATAATTTTTCTACCTCATTTTATTAACTATCATGTTCAGGTTGGGGGGGCAAGGCTGAGACATGTAATTCTCAGAATGACCTCGGGTATCTTGGGTATTTTTATTCTTTATTATTAATTTACAATTTATGCCAATATATATAGATATAATAAAATAATATTTTAACTAAATATTCTGAATAAAATATTAATTTTAACATGAAAAATATACAAATAATATAATTTGTCAGATTTAAAATAAGATAAATAAGATAATTATATATATTAAAAAAAAAAAACTTTGCCTCACGCGACAGGAGCAAATCGAGAAGACTCAAGTCTGAGATGTGACACATGGGATTGAAGCTGGCTGGACTGGTGCTGTCATCCTCACTCCCGGAGTCGGGTCGAATCGCCTCATCTCGTTCGGGTAAGGTTCGTGGGCTGAGGCAATGATGCAGGCATGGGATGATACTAATGGAGCCAGGTGACCGCTAAGACACGTTTGGATGAAGTCATGTGGGTGGCATAAGCACTGTTTGGATTCCTTGAAATTTGTTAACACATCTGCTTGTTTGTAGTTCAAATATAGCCTTGTTGGTGCACTCGGTTAATGTCCTGTTTGGTTCTCGCTTGAGACACTATCTGGATTTTGCTTACTGCTTTTTCATTAATTATAGTGAATTACTTTCGTGTCCCAGACATTAGGACTTCCGCTCTAGATAGATTATTACTAAAAATTTGGGAAGATTGCAAAGCAGGTCGGGGTGGTTAAATTAATTATTTAAATGGTCAATATTAAAAATATTAATTTAAAAGGTAATTTGGTTCTACAAAATATTATTTCATATTTTTTATAATCAAATTATAAATATAAATTCATAAAATTATAAATATTAATTTATAAAATTACAAGTATATATCTATAAAAACTATATATATATAACTTACAATTATCTATCTATAAATTATAAATATGAAAATATAAAATTATAAATATAAATTTGTAATATATTAAGCATGTTGTCAAGATATTAAAAAAAGAAAAAAGAAGGGAAGGGTTGCAAGGGTCCAGCCAGAGGTTGTAGTTGCGAGGGAGAGGGAAGGTTTGGAGTTTAGCCATTGCAAGCGGCTTGAAGTCACTGGGAGTTGCAGGCAGGTGGGGCTTGCAATCGCGATGGGGGTGGGGCTCGGTGATTTGCAATCATGAGCAGGAGGGGGGTTGCACTTGTTAGAGAGGGGTGGAGCTCGAGAACTTGCAGATCAAAGGAGGTTGGGTCACCATGGAGAGGAGTTCAGGAATTACAAATGAAGAAATAGTTGTGAGTATTTTGAGATATCTAGTTATTTTAATTTGGACAAAAGATTTATTTCAAGACTTCTAAGTCAATATTTATTATATTGACTATTAAGTAATTAATTTTACCGGGCCAAATTCCCTTTAACTTTTATAAGTTTATTATCTATAATTTTGAAGAAAGTACGTAAATAGTTGATAAATTTGACACAACATTGTTTAATTTATAAATATGTGTGATTTTAATTTGTCATTTTTTTTTATTTTATAAACCGAAATTTATATATATATATATATTCTTGTGATATTGATATAAATTATAATAATACAATCTGAGCCTATTTGATTTTGGGCATGGCCTCAGAGTTAGCCAAGCCAAGCTCATTATCAAATAGCTTTCTCTTTGGGCTTGTACGGGAGAGGGGGATAAATTTTTTTATTTCGTCTAAAGTCACTTACTTTAAATTACCTTTTGGTAAGTTCACTCTTAAACAGAACTTCTAAGAAAAGGGGCAAATCGAAGTGGAATGAGACAGTTACTTAAGGACTTCTAAGAACAGACCAAACACGGCCGCGGAGGATGATACTGATGAACGAAACATGGTTGGCAATGGTAGAGTGCATAGGGTGTGACGGGGAGCAAGCACATCAAATCATAATCATATCATGTAGAAATGGTAAGCACCCCATCTTGTCAAGCACTTGATCTGAGTCCTGTCCAGCGGCACATCCACCCTCTTCGCTAGCATCTAACCCCACCAAGCTCCTTTTTCTTCCTTCCTTCCTACAAAAAGCATATAATGGGTCCCACGGATGAGTCGGCCATGGGCCCCACTCAAGCCACTCCTTTGCATTGTCAAGGGCTTTAGTTAATATTTATATAAAAAAAATTAAAAGTAAGTTCTTTGAGTAGAGTCTGTAAAATTAAATTTTAAGTAAAAAAATATTTATAAAATGTGTAAAAAAAATTTGAGTCATCGTATGATAGCGAAGATCTCCACACACAAGAAATCAGCATTACCCTAGACGTTGTGGCCATACTTTTTTTTTTTTGAATTATATAAAATCGTCAGGTATAATTATCCAACACAACTCTATAACTATGAAAATATATAGTCATTAGTTGAATATGGCTTATTGAGCTTGTCAGTGTCGTCAAACGATGCCAATAATGCCAATGGTAGTATGGTGGCTAACCAGTTATGGTTGCTAGCGATGGTTTTTCTGGCAGAGATAGAGAGAGCAAAAACAAATAAGGGTAGTTTAAGGATAAAGATAAAAATATTTAAAGTTATACAGTAGTAATTTTTTTAATTACATAAATATCATTAAAATTAAGAGTATTCATTCTTCTCAACTTTAAAACTTCTACTTTTATTTGCTTAAATTTAAAAAATATAAAATTAAAAACAAGTTTTTAAATACTTATAAATAATTTTCAACCATTAAAAATTTGAGAAGATGGAAGGAAAAGTCTTTGCAAACCCCCCTCAGCCTAACACCTTGCTTTAACAGTGGCGCTCTCATGTCCCATTTCTTTCAGTTTTAAATCTTTTTAAACTGTATGTAAAATGTTAATTTTGTAAATTTTGGATATGGTTAGTTTTTGTGAGAGTATTTTTGTAAATACATTAGAGTTTATTTGGTAATATAATTATAAAATAAAAGTAATTAAATATTACTCATTTAATAAAGAAAAAAGTTATATATTACCAATATTAAGTTACACATTAAAATAATATCTAAAAGAATAATTACCAATTATTATGAATATATTTCAATAGAGTATAGTCAAATATTCAAAATTTAAACATCATGAAATTTGCATATTTTGAACGCACCACAATTATTAAATAATCTTTTCAATATTACAACCTAATAAAATAAAATAAAATAGCATATAAATTAAAGTTCAATTTTATTTTTAATTTTTTATGTATACATTAAATAAAATAACACTATTATATGTATACAATATAATTGGTTTGATTTGTTTGATTCGGTTCGATTTAAATTTTTAAAATGAATTGAAAATCACACTGAACTGGTCAATTTTTACATTCTTTAAATCAATTAAATTGATTTTTTTCAATTTAATTAATTTTAAATGAATTTGGTATCAATAGGATGGTATAACCAATTTGGATTGGTTTTGAACGCATGTATTACTTAATTTTTTATTTTTTTAAAAGATTGACTAAGCTTCTGCCAACACTTAAATTTAAAATTTTTGGGTAAATTTCATAGAATCTTACTGCTAGATGAAGACTCTATTAAAAATATGCTATGATATGAAATTTCTGAATATCAGTAATGTTTATATAACTATGTAACTAAAGCTAAATCAAATAAAATTTATTTAGGACGAATTATTAAGTCAAAATTCATTAATGACAATCCTGACGTTTAAGGGTTGTTTGGCAACATCAAAAATATGAAAATTTGAGTTTTTTTTTTTTTTTTTTTCAACGTTTGACAGCTGACGAGATAAAAGAATTTAAATTTTGAAAAGTCTAAAATTATGAATTTCCGTTGAAACCTTAAAGTGGAAATGAAGTTTTCAGCAAAACAAGCCGGACCCTAGGCTTTGTAGCTGTGCGACTTGTTTGGACAAGGTACTATTAAGCCGCACATGACCTTTTGAAGGTAATAATTTTTTTAAACAAAAAATTACAAACCAAACGTACACTTCCAAAAGTAACGTTGCTTTTCTATTAAAAGCTGCTTTTGAAATTTTGATTTTTTAAAATTCTGCAAAAAAATCTTAACGTTTTGTAATTTTAATTTGGTATAAAACAAGTGATTTCTTTTTGAAATGACAAGTTTATTTTTTTAAAAAAAATCTTAATTTCCAAAAACAAAATAGAAAAGTTACAAAATTGGATAGTTTGATGAAATTAGTTACTTAGATAGTCAAAATATAAAACATTTTTATTTGAGATTAAAAAGAAAAAATGGCAATTAAGAACATTAAAATTCCCAAAATGTATTTATTATAAAAATTATTAAAAGTATAAATTTATGTAATTATATATATAAATCTTATAATTATAAACACGTAATTTTATAATTATAAGTATAAATTTATGTAATAACAAATATATATAATTGATAACTTAAAAAAAATTATACATATTCATACTTATAATTACACAAATTTATATTTATACTTAAATAAATTTATGCTTATAACAATCATAATAACTAGTAATGTTTTTAACATTTAATAAAAATATTTTATATTTTAACTATTCGAATAATAAAATAATACAGCCATCATCATGCTAAATTTTCCCAACTGAGTAACTATATATGTCTTCCAGATTTTCATGGAATTAGCTTAATTGGGTGTCTTTCCGTTTAACTTTTGGGTTTTTTAATTCAAAAAACGCAAATCAAACAGTTGAAAAGGAAGCCACACTGTTAGAATTGTCTTTTAAAGGTAAACAAACAGCCCCTAATACTTAATTTGAAAAAAAAAAAAAAAGGAAATAAAACGTTGATTCCTAGTCCTTGCACGTGGACGGTAAGGTTACCACTATTTATCATTTAAAACCGGTCGTCCGTAAGTTACACTCGATTCTTGAACAGATTAGTCAAACAAGAAACTGCAAGTTTTGGGACCAAATGGTCCTGTTACCTTTTTATTCCCAAACAAACACCCCCTACGGGCATGTTGGAGTCACTCCGTTTATTATGATTTTGAAAATGCATGTCCACACTTACTTTTGAATAAATTATTTTTATTTTTAATATTTATAAATTTGATATTTAATGCAATAATATAAAAATTTAACTATTTATCTTAAAATAAGTAATATAAAATTAATAAAATGAAAAAATAAAATCTAAAAATTTATCTAAAAAAGGTTTAGAAATTAAATTCTAAAAGTTTTATTGTCTTGTACTTCTAAAAATATTTTAAATTAAGATTATTTAAAACCTAAAATCCATATAATTCTAAAGATGACAGTGTAAAAATATTTAAATTAATAATAAAATTTATTTTAAAAATATAAAATATTATCAAAAATTTTAAAATTTAAGAATTATGACATGCCACGGCACCCCGAGTGGGAATAGAAAAATGGGGCAGGAGGTGTATTACACGCAGCACAGCACGGCTCAAAAATGAGTGGAAGTGTGTTTTGCTTACGGACGCTCTTTTTGAACAAGCAGAGATCCCCCACGTGCGCTTCCACCCGGGCGGTAATGGATCATGGTGCATTTCAACGTCTTTGTCAGACGTGCACGTGTCATCGCTTTTTTGCTTCCTACTTTTCATTTTGGACTTAATTATTTTAAAATGCATACTTATTTACATTTTTGAACCCCTAACTTTATTTTTTCTCACAATCACCCTGCCTGTGGTCGAATTTGCAACTTTTCCAGTCTCCGTTCTCCTCACTATTGGTGCTGAAATGAAACAGAAGACGTTTTCCAAAGTTTTGCCTTTTACACTCGTATAAATGTAAAATATTTATCATAAATTATATATTATTGATTTAATTAAATTTAATAGATAATATTTTTTAATATTTTTTTAAAAAAATTAATTAATTAATTTTTATTTATTAATTTTAACTAAATTAATGAAATTTAGTATAAATATTTTTACGCTTATTGCACCTGTTCTAATTAATGGCTTCTCTTTTTAAATATATTATAAAGAAGGTAGTTGAAAAGAGTAGTGAAACCTTTTTTTTTTTTTTTTTTTTGTTACGACAATCCAAACAGGCCTTTAAGGCAGGACAGAGCCGAAATTCGAGACTGCAGCATAAACGAGAGAAGGAGGTAAATATGGTACTACTCGGGCTTGGTCAACAAACCAGGTAATTCAGAGCTGCCAGTGGAATGCATTGCTGTCTTCACTAACCAGATACTGACCATGGCTAAAATTACATGCATGCTAGCTATATTTACGTATTTGTATATATGAAAATTAATGAAGCCATGAATGGTACAATTTTTAAGGATGTGTTTGGTGTGGGTTTTTTGAATTTAAAATTTTTGATGACAATATGAAAGAATTTAAATTTTATTTTAGCTTTAACATTTAAAAGATTTTCAAAAGAATATAAACAAACAGCAAAAAGGAAAGAGGTTTCTTGGCATGGATGAAGCTAGCTTTTTCTGACAACCAAAGACTTATTTGCATGTATATAATTTTCAAAAGAGCATTATCAAGCATATTTCTAGAAAGTAAATAATATATATCAAGTAGTTAAATCAGATTTACACTCTAAATATCCCAATTTAAATAACAAAAGTAGACAACTTTCTGAGTTAAAATTAAAATCCAGAAAACTTTTATACTATTCTTCAAAGTACTGTTATTATTTCTAATAAAATTTTACGTCCATTTGAAATAGATATATATATATATATATTACAAGATAAAAGTGCAGTGCTACTAAAAACGACATCCTAACCCTTAAACAGAGTGTAATAGAGAGATTTCACTCCGGCGGAGGGAGTATCATTCACTTATATTTCATCAGTGTTGAGTGATTTTTGACATATGAGATGACGAAGGAGGGTGGAAACCAGAGAAGAAAGAGAGATGATAGAGAGAAGAAGAGAGAGGTGATGATTGGGTGGCTGACAGGAGACTATACCAGCAAAAATTTTCAACTATTACCGTGACTTGGGTTCCATGTGATTGCCAGACTTTTCTCTCTGCGTTTATCAGAAAGTTCAGTTGTGGGGTACCCTGACCTATAGCTGGACTAGCTCAGACTATAATGAAGAGACATCACAAGGCCGCACGAGGGGGCTGCTATCTCTCTCTCTCTCACTCTCACAGGCACACAGCTGCTGCAACCTGCAGCAGAGCAGTAATGGCCTTGTACTCCATTTTAATCTTCACGTCCTCCAAAGGATTCTTGCTGTCGGTTCCCATTCTCACTGCTCCTCTCCACCTTCCCTCTCCCCTAAACACGCAGAGTGAGTAACGGTTTTAGGTGAATTGGGATTCAGGATCAGGGATTATATTTGCGGTGGTTTTATCAAATGATTAAGTTTTGTATTCAAACATTTGGAATCAGTTTGAACCAAATAAAACTAGCAGGGCAATTTCGGAATTTCACCTGTTTTCATGCAAACTCTTTACTTTTTAATGTAATTTTGGTTATAATAATATTAAATATATAAAGTTATATATATATATATATATTATCTTTTCCTCTTTTACAAGACAAATTCTAGAAATTAGAAAGCAAATATAAAACTTTTTTTGAGAAAAAAATAAAAAAATAGTTCACAGGTGTAGGCCTTGTGAACTTGTGGATCAGTTTCAAAATAAGTGTATTGTATAATATATTCTTACATTAAAAAAATTGGCACTTTGCACCTTAATAAAATAAATAATTAAAAGGCTTTAAAATGTAAAGTACTAATTTTTTTAATTTGAAAATATGTTATACAAATCACTCGTTTTAAAATATAGCAACTTATAAATTTGTACCATTTCACATATTCATGGATTCTACTATTAAAGCAAATTTAGTTCCATCCGGTTAGATTTAATTAGTTTCAACAAAAAAATTATCCGGTTCATAGTGATGATTCAGACCCAATCTCGTCAGATTTTAAATTCTATTTTGAAATTCTCCTCTTGCGACGGTGATTTTCACGGAAAAGCAAGTAGGTGGAGTACAAATTCTACTATGAAAGCAAATTTAGTTCCATCCGGTTTGATTTAATTATTTTGCAGGAAAATTATCCGGTTCATATTTCAAGTTTCGATCGTTCGGAACCAAAGTCAATAGAATAGATTTTAGATTCTATTTTGAAATTCTCCCGAAACTAGTATCACGACCGTGACTTTCATAATATAGCAAGTAAGATAGGTCATTATTTCATATAAAATATGAAATATACAAATATAGACATAAAAAAATATAGAATATGTGCAAGTTTGATATGATAAAATATATATATATATATATATATCATATCGTTTACAAGTGATAATTATTAGAATTATCAAATGATAGTTTTATGAATTAATATATATATATATATATATATGAGAAAGGAAATAATTGGCACTAGTGTAAGTGTAACACTTATATCAAATTTTATATCGTTGATTTATTCAAAATTAATGTACGAGATTAATTAATATTTAAAAAAAAATAATTATAAATTAATGAAATAGAAGATAGTTGTAATTAATCTCATTTATTGAATTTAATCAAATCAACGGTGTAAAATTTAATATAAGTATTTTACACTTATATCGGTGTCAATTGATCTCTTTATATATATATATATATATCATTAAAAATATTGTGTTATTTTTTTACTCTTTAAAAATGTAAAATAATTAATTCAATTATATATTTAGAAAAAAATTATTAACTTCTCGAACTTTAAAAACAAAAATATATGCTTCATCTATTGATTTATATTCCCATTAACTTTACCAAAAAAAACCCTAGCAAAAGAAGTGGAGACCTTTTCCTACCACCCATATATATAATTTTTTTTTATTCTTTTGAAAATTCAGTATATACTCCACATGGTAATTCTCTTGGTTTCTGTAGCCATGCCGGTCTATTAATAAACAGAATCTTTCAGGACCAATCAAAACAGTTTCTGCTTTTTCAAGGAGTACATTGCCAATTATACCACGTGACATGGGTCATCACCGCTCGTTTTTTTTACCATTTTTCTGGCCAGACTTTTTTATTTTATTTGTAACCGAGTGAAATGGATTAAAAATTCCAATCATTCATTTGATTTTTTTTTTTTAAAAGTGTTTGTCTTCCCTGGCTCAAACCCAAAATTACAAATGTGAAAAGACAAAGAAGGCCCTCCTTTGCTCCAGTTATTTAACCTCTTCCCTTTGTTCAACAACAATGGCATCTTCCCACTCTTCCAAGTTCTTCTTTTCGTGTTTGCTCTTTTGTGTTTTCTTAGAAAACATTCTTGCAACACATCCGTTTTTCAAAGCATTCTTGCATTTTTCGAAACATATACGAAGCAACAAAATTACAAGTCACTTTCCATTCGAAGCAACCCATCTTCAATTTCTTGTTTTAGTTTTCCATTTCGGTGGATCTAGAACCAACGATTATTCCGTAAACGAACTGGATTTTTTAAATTATCGTATTAAAATTTAAAATATTTTTCTAAAAAAATTGAACTATTGATATACAAATACACAATATATTACATTAATTTGTTTTTTTATTCTTAGAGTAGTCTACTGAAACATATAAAAAGTCTGTACAAATCTTATAAAAAAATTCAACGAGGGTTTAAAATAAGGAAATAACACGCTTATTTTTCATATAATTTAAATGTGGAAATTGTTAAATATTTAGAGCTCCCCTCAAGAAAAAAGGGAAGGAAGAGATAGACCCTCTCTCTCTCTCTCTCTCTCTCTCTCTATATATATATATTATATATATATAGAGAGAGAGAGAGAGAGAGAGAGAGAGAGAGAGAGAGAGAGAGAGAGATCCTGGCGGTGGGCGTAAGGCGAGGAGACCAGATTCAGACGAGGAGTCGTATCGGACCAGCTTCAAATGGATGAGGAGCTTTCAGCTTTTTGTTGCGCAGGAAGGAACACAAAAGATGGTCGGTAGGTGGGATGGAAGAATAAGCATCATTTTCATTCAAAAATAACTCTATACGAACTTTAAAATATAAAACCTCTTGTCTAATGTTCCGTGGCATGAAACCTTATCGGCTTGCTTCTCCGGAGCATTGACAAAAAGGGGCTGTTTGGAAAAATATTGCATTATAGGAACACACTTCTCTTTAAATACCAAACATACCCTCTACAAAAAGATCAAACAAACATTCTATTTCCTTAATTTCTCTTACTATATCTACACGCCAAGGGCATACCGTATATAAGAAAATGAGAAAAGCTTATTTACTTGCTTAAACCAAAGGATTAATGCAATATGGCATGTTAATTCCAAAATCAAAACGAAATTGAAGAAGATGGAATGGAGTAGAATGCTTCAAAACAAAATGGGAAGAGAGAGAACTCGAAGCCAATCAAACCATCATCTTCTTCCTCAATCATCTGCTACAGGAACTCCATGCAGATGCCTCACACAGTAACTTTTCCCTTTTCTTTTGCAACAGAATCTTATTCTTATCCCGGATGATTCCGTTTGTTTCCCGGGAAAGTGGGGTTGAAAAGAAGTAAGAACTAAAGCAGGAGGCGTCAGAACCAAGATCCAGAATACTTGACATGATTTCACAATACAAAATATTCCACTACTACATCTTCTAGACCATTTATCAAACAAAAAAAGAAAGAGGAAAACAAAGTGTTAGTCACAAATCTATATACATAATTATATATGTCTTCTCTAATAAGAAAATTAATTTTAAGACTATTCAACGGTCACTGCGCTCGTGCCAGCAGACCAGCATTGCAATACAGCGGCGGAGAATATAGAACTTGGCCCTCTGCTTCCTCGCCACGTGGCCGCATTTCTCGCCGAACGATCTGCAAGAGCCTGCCACGTGGTGGCCCCTGCAGGTTGTCTTGTTCTCCCGATCGTTCTCTGCCTCCATGAACGAGCTCTGTCTGCAACTTCGTCTGCAGCTGATCCGCTACTACTCTCTGCGGAAGTCGTGGTGGTGACTGACGGTGAAACAGCAGGCGATGAGCTTGCTTTCTATTTATATTAATATTGGGTTGGGGAATTGACTTGGGCATCTCTGCTTGGTTTCTCATTACAGGGCAAATTTCTGTTCATGACAACCTTTTTTTCGTTTTTTTTCTTTCGCTTGTTTTTTCAGTCGGTAACATCCACCCTAATCTCACGGAAGCAATTGTTTGAACCCAAAAAAATAAAAAATAAAAAAATTATGGAGCACAAACTCCCAATCATCTGCCAAATCAAATAAAACATAGCCCTCTGTTCATACTATACCTCCGTACCATAATAATAAGCATCGGGTTGGTTTAGTTTGAAGTGGAGATATAAATGAAAGTATATTTTATAATTTATATTTTTGATAGTCAAAGAAAATTACTAATCATCATTGAGTTTGATTTAAAATCCCAATTAGTAATTTATGAAGAAGGAGTTGAATAAATTCATTAATTTTATAAAATTTTAACAAATTCTTCTAAAAATTATACATTTAAAATTTTTTTAATATGTTTAAATTAATGAATTTATTATACATCAACTAATTATAATAATGATGTATTATACAATAATTATATTTATATAATATAATAGAGTTTAAATTCATATTCATAAAAATCACTGTTTGAAGAAAAATAATCAATAATTAAAAAATATATTCATAAAAGAGTACGGAGAAAAAGTATACAGTCAAATAAATTTATATATAAAGATAGAGCCCTTAGTGTTATATATATATATATATATATATTATACTATTGAATTTAGTTTATATAATTTGTTTAGTAGTTAAAATACAAACCAAACTAAGTATATAAAAATTCTTTTACAAATTAAACTAACCTAATTTAAACTATAATTTAATAGATTATATGATTTGATTCAGTTTTTTAAACACCCTTGTACCCATCCATTTGTATAGTAAAAGCCTTCTGATCACATAATACAATGTTTAAAGACAATTTATCCCTTTTGTTTGGCTTTTATTTTTTGCAAACCCTAAAAGAAAACAAAATAATTTGACCCTTTTCTAAAATCATTTTTTGTATTATGTTAACAAACAAAAACTCATAATTTTCTTTTCTGAATATCCTATCTTTAGGCCAATATAAACAATTTAAAAAAGTTTAATTGTTACAATTAATAATTTCTAAAAGATGCTTGAACTCTTTTTGAACTAAACCAAGCAGTCTCTAAAATTTTAGTCACATTCATCCCTTCTTTTCTGTTAAAAAATAAAAATAAAAAATATTATTATTAGTTATTTTTTTCAGTCAATCTGATTGAAAGTTATTAGACATCTCAGAGATCATGTCGTGGACAAATAAAATTAAAACCATGGGCATATAATATAATTTGAAGATGCATATGTTTACGATTCACTCCATTAATAATTGTTTTTTTCCAATATAAGGAAAAATATATTTTTAACACTTACGCATAGCATGATGTGAACATGAGAATTTGTCATAATATATTATATTTAAATATTAAATACTATATATATATATATATATATATATAGAGAGAGAGAGAGAGAGACAATCAATTATAGTTGAAGTTCCCTCTTAATTCTTAACAAAATTGGGAAGGCACCGCACCCAACACTTGTGCACATATCAGCTTGGACTCCAATTCAGTGATAATTTTTTTGTGCCAAATTTCAAGTAAAGAGGAGACCTTCCCAAATTCTTTTAAGTCTCAGCAACTAGCGCAGGCGCATCCCTTATATTTTAGGAGAACTCTTTAGTTTAATTCTCTTTACAATCTTCCACACTCTATTATCTTAGATGTCTGATTAACGGCACCAACTGTGCCAAGCTGAAGTAATTCCTGTAATGTCTATGAGGGTAGGTGGCAGAGAGGTAGCGAAGTTAGAATTTGGCTACTATTTGGTACGGGTGCCGACCATTATTAACATCCACACAAGCTGCCACGTCAGACTGTTGGGTCTCAGTTGGCCTTTCCTTCTTTACTAAAAATTACAAGAATATCACTTTTGAAATCCCTATATTTTGGGAAATTTAGCCAAAAAAATATATATCCATGTGAATGGCAGAGAAAATAAGCCCTTACAGCAGCCTGCTTTTGGACCTCTCCCGAAGATAAGTCTTATATCTTTTTAGGGAAAAAGAATCCCGAAAGAACTATCCGGCATGTGGAATTTTCAAACTTAATCTTTTTTTGTACTTGTTTACTTGAGAACTAAGCATCTTGACATATTAGGACTTTTTCCCCAAAATCTTCCTTGTGAGGCAACCAAACAAACCTTACTTTTTTTATAATGAAGCTAACTGTATCATCAGATCAATTTTGATTTACAACTAATTTTTTTTAAGCACATGAATTTGAAAATTTAAATTTTTTCTTATAAATATATTTTGGAAAGATTGAATTTATATTTTCACTTTATTTGAAGTGAATAGGTAACCAAAACTGGGTCCTAAGTACCCAGTGGGCTTTCTGGAAATGACTCCATGCATGATGAACGGATGGTTGGATGGTTTTCTAGGCCCAATTCTGGGATTAGAGTCCACTCTCAGGCACAAAAATGTAATTGCATGAGTTTTTTTCCTATCTCTATCAATTATAATGTAAATTATATTTTTATTGCTTAACTAAACAAATAGTTCGCTGAGCACTTCCTTCTTCTTTGAATTTGTTACATGACTAAATAATTGAGTCTTTAACCCATTTTACGTTGAGGACAAGCCCACAAAAGTTATGTCTCGTTTCTCTTAAGGGCCCCTTGTTGGGCCTTAGCCCAAAACCAGCCCATTAGCACGGCAAGAGTTCGAATGTATATTGCACATGTGGCTAATTGGCTAGTTACCTAGTTGGGCACCATCCACCCACCGACCAGCAATTTTCCGCTGGCTGGTTGCTGTAAACGCGTGTTCCACGCGGTTGTAATTGATAAATGATATTAATTTAATTTTAAATATAATAAAGTAACTTACGCTTTGTCTCTCTCATATATTTTATGCACTTTAATAAAACATATTTTTTAAAATTACATAAAAATATTTTAGAAAAATTACAAAAATTTTAATAAAATTTCTCCTAAAAATTATATATTAAAAAACTTTCTTTAATCTATTTAATTTAATAAGTTTATTACTGATCAACTAATCAAAATAACTACATATTATATAACAATTATATTTATTTAATATGACAGATTTTAAATTTATATTAATAAAAATAACTCTTTAAAAAAGAAAAATAATCAACAATTGAAAGAAATATATATATGAAAGAGTATAAAAAAATGCAGACAGTCAAATAATAAAGATAATAGATATATAAAGATAGGACCTTTATTTTTATACGCATTTGGTTTAACTTATATAATTTGTTTAGTGGTTAAAATACAAACAAATTAGGTATATAAATTTTTTTTTACAAATTAAACTAAACTAATATAATTCATGATTTAATATATGTATATAATTTGATTTAATTTTTTAAACACCCCTAGTACCCATCCAATTATATAGTACAATTGATATTGTCTGATCACGCAATGCAATGTTTAAAGTCAATTTTATCCCTTTTTGCTTGGCTTTTATTTTTGAAAATCCTAAAAGTAAACAAAAGAAATATACCCTTTTGTAAAATATTTTTTTTGCATTTTGTTAATAAATAAAAATTCATACTTTTCTTTTTTGAATATCCCATATTTAGGCCAATATACACAATTTAAAAAAGTTCAATTGTTACAATTAATAATTCCTAAGACAGACTTGAACCCTTTTTTAACTAAACCAAACACTGTCCAGGATTTTGTCATATTCATCCCCTCTTTTCTGTTTGGAAAATAAAAATAAAAAGTGTTATTATTAGTGATATTTTTCAGTTAATCTGACTAAAAGATTTGGAGCATCTCAAAAATCATGTCGTGGGTAAATAAAATTAAAAACCATGGACATTTAATATAATTTAGAGATGCATGTGTTTAGGATTCGCACCGTTAATAATTGTTTCTCTCTGATATAAGGAAAAATATATTTTTAATACTTATGCATAATATGATATGAACGTGAGAATCTATCATAACATATCCTATTTAAATATTAAATAATTCTAACTTTTCATTGTATCTAAAAATAATATTTCTCTTTTTATTTTGGGTTTTTGCCACTGGTAACAATATATTATATATATCTCTGAAATTAATGAAATTCACTTGTCATTATAGTTAAAGTTCACTCTTAATTCTCAATTAAATTAAAGAGAAATCGCACCAAACACTCGTACTGATATTAACTCAGAATCTAATTCTATGATAACCTTCTCGTCCCAAATTTGAAGTAAGGAGGAGACCTTCTCAAAAATGTAATTGCATCAGTTTTTTTCCTATCTCTATCAATTATGCAAATTATATATTTATTGCTTAACTAAACAAATGGTTTGTTGAGCGCTCCCTTCTTTGAATTTATTACGTGACTAAATAATTGAATCCTTAACCCATTTAACGTTGAGAACAAGCCCACAAAAGATATCTCACGTCTCTTAAGGGCTCCCTTGTTGGGCCTTAGCCCAAAACCAGCCCATTATCACTGCAAGAGTTCGAATATACATTGCACATGGCTCACTCATTGGCTAGTTGCCTGGTTGGCCACCATCTACCCACCTACAATCAATTTTCCACTGGCCAGTACCGTAAGCGCGTGTTCCACGCGGTTATAATTGATAAATGATATTGATTTAAATATAATAAAGTAACTTGCACTTTATCTCTCCCATATATTTAATCCACTTTAATAAAACATGTTTCTCAAAAATACATAAAATTAATTTACACTCCTATCCTTAATTGATTTTATCAAATAATATGTCTATTTTTATTATTTGAAATTATCACTATTTTATGTAATAATATATTTTTTATAACACGTTGCTGCCGACGTGCTATAACCTTGTTATTGACTTTGATTCAAGTCTTCTCAATTAATATGTCTTTTTGTTTAGTATATATTTGTGTAGAGTGTGAATATTCTTTATCTCGAACTGTGTTCTCTCTCCCAATGGAACCCGCAAAGGCATCTCAGCGGCTGCTCCACATATTCTTCTTCCCTTACCTTGCCCTTGGCCGGGAAATCCCTATGCTAGATCTAGTCAAACTCGCCGCCGGCCGCGGCGTAAAGGCCAGCGTCATCACCAGCCCTGAAAACCTCCCCCGTTTCCGTCGGACGCTCCCCGCCGACCTCCCAATCCACCTCCTTGAGGTCGACGTTGACCTCGATACCGACGGCCAGACTGAAAACCCCAACTCCACCTCATCCCCACTTTCGTCTTCGGACGCCGCTACGCGAACCCTCGCGATTCTCCACCCTCTAGCCGATGCCCTAGTTCGCTGCCACCGCCCGGACGCCATCATCTCCGATCTCAACCTCCCCTGGACGGCCCAGATATCGCGAAAGTACGGCATCCCCCGGATCGTCTTCCACTCCACGTCTTGCTTCGCTCTCTGCATCTCTCAATGCATCGGTGCATACCGACCCCACGAAGGTGTTAACTCGGATTATGAGGCCTTTCCCGTTCCCGGTTTGCCCGAACCGGTTCATATCACCAAGTCCGACATGCCGACCGGGGTATTCAACGAACCTGGTTTGCAAGAGTTGTTCGGCCTATTTGCGGAGGCCGACCAGAACACCTACGGCGCCGTTATGGCCAACACTTTCTCCGAGCTCGAACCCAAGTACGTGGAGCATTTCGAGAAGTCTAGCAAGAAGAAGGTCTGGCCGGTCGGACCGGTCTCTCTCTGCAACATGGTGGAGAGAGGAAACAGATCATCAATTGACAAGGACCGGTGCCTCACGTGGCTCGATGGGAAACAATCCAAGTCGGTGATCTACGTCTGCTTTGGGAGTCTCTGCGTTTTCACTCAGTCGCAGCTCGTAGAGATCGGTTTGGGTCTCGAAGCTTCCAACTGCAATTTCATCTGGGTCATTAGGGACATCTCGGAGCCGGCACCGGTGCCGATGAGGCACTGAGAGAGTTAGAGGAGAGAGTGAAGGGCCGGGGCCGCATCATCAAGGGCTGGGCACCACAGGTTGGGTGGACACTCGTCTTTGTTAAATCCATTTCTTTAAAAATTATTAACGAAATTGTTAAAATTATTTCACACTGTACATTAATATGTAGAACCTATACTGCCCCCTGTTTACAGGTGTTGATATTAAATCATCCGGCAGTAGGCGGTTTTGTGACTCATTGCGGGTGGAACTCAGTGGTGGAGGCGGTGGTAGCCGGCGTGCCGATGGTGACATGGCCGCTCGCTAACGAGCAGTTCTATAACCAAATTTTTGTGCTGGAGCAATTGAAGATCGGAATAGGAATTGGAGTCAACACAAGGTTGAAGTGCGGCGAAAAGGAGGAAGCTGGAGCGATAGTGAAGCGAGGCCGCGTAGCGGAGGTCGTAGCCCAGTTAATGGGTGGTGGTGAAATGGTGAGAGAGATGCAAGAGCGAGCGAGTACACTAAGTGAGCTGGCCAGGGCCGCTGTGAAGGAAGGTGGGTCTTCTTACTTGAATTTGGAGGATTTGATCGAGGATCTATTGAGAGAGAGAGCAAGTGGGAAAGCTTATTTGCAGGATAGCAACGCGTAGAGCGTGGCCGACAACAGGATAAACAAACAGCAATGCTCATGAGACCGATTTGGTAGCATTAGAAGAATAAGCCTGCATATCATTTTCTCAAGGCAAATTTCCATATCTACCCATCCAATTGTTTCAATTTTTACTATCTAGCGGGCTTTCCGGAATTATTTCACTATGTTCAGAGCCTTTTAAATCAACCCTTGTTAGCTTTGCGATTTATCTTAGAAAATTAGTAGATTTCTATTCAACCAATTACCATGAAAATTTCTCTTCTTTGAATGTTGCCGCGAGTTGGGATAGCATTGTTCAATGCTCTCCAAACAAAATTTAGTGATCTAGGAGGCATTTTAATTTTCTAGAAAGCTTTCTAGTTCAGGTTAATGGCTGGTCTAAGCAAACTTGTACTCAGTCTATCCTGTGGAGCATTTCTTATAAGATGGAAGGTCACTTCAACCTTATGACTCTCATCCCTTATATGTCTCTAATAAAAACTGGTCCTATTGATAGGCAATAGACGCAGACAACTCTAGGATTTGCTGGGCTTCAAATGTAAGAAAAATTTCTTGTATCAAGTTGTTTGTTCCATATATTCAAATTAAAAATCAATTAACTCCACCACTATTTGTGGGGTCCAACTCTATGCACCGCCTCCGTGTGAAAAAGGCCAAAGTCTTTTGTGGGCTATGTTGCTCAAATTGAATTCAATAGCTGCAGTGTGGATGCATTTAATGGAGCATACATTTCTTTGACAAAGAAATGTGAATAAGAGAAATGTAATTGAAGAGAGTTGTTACACGTAAATGATTGTGGTTGACAACGGGACAGGAAGAGAGAAAGTTGTGGTTATCAAGAGAAGTATATTGAGCGTGTATTGAGCGCTTTAATATGAAAGATACTAAATTTGTTAGCAACTCTCTTGTAATTCACTTGGAATTGAATAAGAAGATGTTTCTTACAACAATGTAAAAAAAAAAAAAAAAAGAGAAGATAGCAAAAGTTTCCTATTCTTTAACAGTTGGGAGCTTAATGTACGTTATGGTTTACACTAGATTGAATATTGCTCATGTTGTTAGAATAATCAATCGATTTCTTGACAACCCAGGAAAAAAAATATTGGGAAGTTGTCAAGTGGATACTCAAGTATCTGAAGGGTATGACAAACACATATTTATGTTTCAGAGGGTCAGATGCAGTCATAAAAAGGCTTTACAGGTGTTAATATAGTAGGTGATCTTGATAATAGAAAATTCACTTATAAATTTGTATTTATTTTTTTAGGGGGAGTTATATCGTGGTAGTTGAAGTTATGAAAGTGCATTGTGCCGTCAACAATTGAAGCGAAGTACATTCGACTACAGAAGCAAGAAAAGAAATGATTTGGCTGAAGAGGTATCTTCAGGAGATTGATCTACATTAAAAAGAATTGTAGTCTATTGTGACAGTCAAAATGCAAGAGACTTGAGTAAAAACTTTATGTATCACCCTTGAATGAAGCATATCAATGTGTAATATCGTTGGATAAAGGAGCAGGTGGAAAATGAGTTCTTTTACCTTAAGAAGATCTTCACTAACAAAAATATTTCAAATATGATAACTAAGGTGATACCCTATGATAAGTTCAAAATGTGTAAAGAACTTGTTGACATGATTTTCACTTAAAAGAATGACATTGATCTCCTCCAAGAAGCATGGGTCTAGAGTGGGAGATTTGTGAGGTCCAGCCCAATGCACAACCTATATATGTGAAAAAGGCCAAAGCATTTTGTGGGGTGTTTTAATCAAATTGAATTCAATAGCTCCAGTGTGGCTCCATTTAACATAGCATACATTTGTTTGACAAAGAACTGTGAATAAAAGAAATGTAATTGCAGGAAGCTTGTCACACCACACCCCTGACTCGTTGAGTGAGGGACAATAGCTGGACAATATTTGACACCTTTTGTTGGTGGAACCCACGAAAGAACATTGAACACAATAACTCCTATCTTGCTAACTCAAGCTAATTTAAAACAAGATACTACCAATTAGGTTTAACGTAATCATATTGACATAACTGGGTTACATAAAGAACCCTATTTAAATACAAAGTTAACTACTAGCCCAACCTCAAATAATTATACTCTGGACACTTTGATGCAAATGATGATATGTTGCGGTACACTAACTAAACCTGTATGGTAAAAATGGATTGAGACTAAAATCCCAGTGAACGGCATCTACTATAAGCTTAGTGAAAACAGATAAATTTTTACACTATACATACATATAAACATTTATAGCTCGTTTAAAACATCTAAAATTGAAAAATATTACTTAATGTATCACTAGAACAATTTGACTTACGATATCCTAGCATCAAACCTATACTAAGATAATAAACATAAAACCTCGAAAAGAATCATAAAAATAATTTGTGTAACATACATATATATATAACTCTGATCTGGTGCACAGAGCAGAAAAAACCATCAGGAAAAAAATATAAATGAAACTTTAGCCCTCGTTAGGGCAAAATCTTTTAGCGCTACTGTGCCATGCAATTTGCACCATGGTTTACTATTCTATGGTCAAACTAACACAGCCAGTGGTGTTTGAGATCTTACTAAGTCCAATGTCATGTAGAATTGCTACTGCTCATGGGGATGCCCAACATCTCGAAATCTAAGTGTCAAAACATCATAAAACACATATTAGAAAGAATAATATAAACTAGTCTATTTCCATTTTTCCTATCAAAGTACACAGTGTTGAAAATAACTCACATTTCTATAGAAATAAATTTTCAAAAAAATCTAAGATTAGAAAGAATGCTATTCACCTGTTCCCTATTGAACTTCCTCAGACTCCTCCTATCTAAATCACTACTTTGCCTATATTCTTCTCCTATAAATTCATAAAATGCACATATTTAAATTTAAGTAACATGTTGACATATGTATGAGATGCACATGAATGATAGAAACTCTGTATTTCTTAAATCTTAAATTGATTCGTATCTAACATATACTGTATTTATGAAAAAACCCTTAAACTAAACAAGGCTAAACTACCCTTAAACCAACCTTAATCCCCTCTAAACTAGCCTGTACCAACCTTAATCCCCTTTGAATCGGCCCAAACTAACACCAAACACCACTGAATTAGCCCAAATCAGCCCTAAACACCACAAAACGGCCATAAACTAACTTCAAATACCACTAAGCCAACCTAAACAGGCCTTAAAACACTATTGAACTTGCCCGACTTGACATACCACTGAGTCAACCTGAACTGGCCTTAAACACCACCAAACTGGCTTTAAAACCCTACAACTGGACTAGTTTAATTAAATAACTCACAAAACTGGATTGAATTGACCTAAAAGTGCCCAAAACTGGACTTAATCAACCTATTACTCCTCAAAATTAGACTGAGCCACCCAAACAGACTCTTGGACTAGCATGAACCAGTTGAACCTAGTTTGTCTAGGCCGAACTGGCCCAACTGAACTGGCATAGACCTGGAGAGAATTTGGGTTTGTCTTATTTGCTTAAAAACCCAAGAATCGACCTAGTTCCCTACAATTGTTGACTCAACTAATCTGAAAAGTAAAACAAGCTAAATTCGAAGCTTACCTTAATGTTTATCTTTAATTAATGGCTAAAAATTAAAGAACTCAAGTTGACAAGACAATTTGAAGGTTCAATTTATAAAATAATCAACTAAAATAATAGATTTTTTCCAACCAGTAGAAGTTCGAACCTTACAGAAATTCCTGAACAAGCAATTGCCAAATTGTTCAAAATTTGAATTAGAAACATGAAATTGATTGAGGGCTTCACTTCGTTGAGCTTTAATGTTTATTTATAGGTTGATTAGGTCGATTCATCGAACATGATAAGCTCAAATTGTCTAGAAAGCTTAAGCCGATTTTCAATTTAAATTCTCCTGTTCTTTTCTGTTTGGTCTGCCTCAATTCATTTCCTTTCAATTAAACCCACGTGTTTTTATTTTGGTCCTCATGTTTCCGCGCCTTCATTCCAGACCTTTGCTCTTTAACTCCTTTCAAATAGGCCCTTACAATTTTTAATTTGACTCTTATTATTTCAATTTCATCAACTAAGCCCATCAAATTCTTAATTAAACCTAGATACTTTTATTTCATTCAACTAAGTCCCTGGAATTCTTAAAAGTTTCCCTAATTTATTCTAATTTCTATAATTATGTCCCTAATTTCTTCAATTGAACTCTAAACTCAACCAAAATTATAGATATATCTTATTATTATTATTATTATTATTCGGTTTGGGTTGTTATAATGCTATCTTCTTTAAAAGAATTTCGTCCTCGAAATTCAGTTATCTTAAAACTTGTGCATATGTAAACATCTCTCTTTTACCTTATAACATCTAGTCCAATAAATTTTCTCTAACTCTGTATCTTACTTAAGCAACAATTAGTACACTATTTAATAAATCAAGAATCCCATGTCGATGTAACAACTTGTATTAGATAATTCATCATCATATAACTCATGATCACCAAAATGTCTTATTCCCGCTCAACCGCTAACTTTCAAAATACATATTATTTCTTGTTAATAATCATACATTCATATATCTTAACATTACGAATAAAAGCACTACACCACTCTAAAACCATGTAACATTCTTAAGAACATAACTGCTATGATACTCTCTCATCTAGGGTCTTTACGATCCACTCAAACTATGAGGGACTCTACTACTCTGTGTTGCATGTGGGCACTTTTTCTTAATATGAGCGGCACATTCACATTTGTAATATACTCTTGTGCCCTTTTTACATTCTATTCTATAGTGTTTCTCATAGTTAGGGCACTGTGGGGCCCACCTTGCTGCCCTAAATGTCGTGGAAGTGATACCTCTATTGGTAGAGTTTTCTACCTCTCTTACTTCCATCATCCTAATATTTGCTGACATCATCGGTGACTATATCCCTTATGGTATAGGACTCGATATGGACATGGATCCTGTTCTAATACTTTCTCATCTAGGGTCTTTACGATCCATTCAGACTAGGAGGAACTCTACTACTCTGTGCTGTATATGGGCATGCTTTCTTAATATGAGTGGCACGTTTACATTTGTAATATACTATTGCGCCCTTTTTACATTCTCTTCTATAATGTCTCCCGTAGTTAGGGCACTGTGGGGCCCACTTCGCTGCCCTGAATGTCGTGGAAGTGATACTTTTGCTGGTAGCACTTTCTATGTCTCTTACTTCCATCATCCTAATATTTGCTGACATCATCGGTGACTATATCCCTTATTGTGTAGGACTCGAGATGGACATGAATCTTGTGCCTATTAGTACTAGCGTCTCAGTCCTATCTATTCTTGTTTCCTACTAGCAAAAGCTGTCTCTATCTCTTCTACATCCATAACATCCTTAACCAGGTCTAAGAAGATAGTATGTCTCTGGTCTTAGCTCTAATTTTTAGCCTTAGTCTGTCCTCAAATAGCCTGTATTTATTCACTTTATCTAAAATAAAAGACTAAGCATATCTTGATAGCCTAACAAATTTAGCCTCGTATTCCACCACTGTCATGTTCCCTTTATACAGGCTAAAGAATTTATCCTCTTTTCGTTTTGGTATGCTGCATGAAAGTGTTGCTTACCGAACTCTACCTTAAATTCTACCCATATAGGTGCCTTCCCCACCAGCTGTCTTATTGTGTAAGCTTCCCACCATTGCCATGCTCTCCCTTGCAATAGAAATATGGTATTCTACACATTCTGTTCTTTGTTGCAATGCATCAAGTTGAACAAATGCTCTACCGTCTTGACCCATTTTTCAGCCTCTGACAGATCAATGTTACATCTAAACTCTGTTGCTCATAACCTCTAAGCTCTATCAAGAATCAGTTTGACTTCTTAAACAACTAAACTAAATGCCATGGTTGCCCCTACTACCTGAGCAATGATGGTGGCGATCTCTGGGCCCACTAAGGTAGGTGGTGGTACTAATGCCTATGCTTGGGATATTATCCCTGTGGAGGTGGGTCTCTATGATGACTATTTTGTTGTGCATGCGAGGAGTCTACTTTCTTAGAGACTAACAACACCATGCTAGATGGTGACTCTCTAGGAGCTTGCTCTGCTCTCTCCTCCTTACTCTATCTGCTTCTACTCCCTCTAGTATTAACTATGATTCATACAATGTTCATAAACTGTGTACGTTATAATGCAAATGTTTATGCGTATGTTCTACATAAAACTAGACTCTTGTACTCTTTAGCACTTTTACCCCATTAATTTAACACCTTTACTCTAATACCAATTAAACTATCACACCCCACCCCTGACTCCTCGAGTGGCGCACTCTAACAGGGCAGTATCTGACACCCTCTTATGGCTAGAACCTATAGAAGAATGTCGAACATTATAATCCCTGTCTTTTTTGACTCAAGCTAATCTAAAACAAAATACCGCCAATTAGGTTTATCATGTTGAAATAAGTAGATTACAAAAAGAACCTTATTTAAGTACAAAGTGACTACTAGCCCAACCTCCGTCTGTTATGCTTTAGACACTCTAATATAGATGATGATATGCTATAGTACACTAACTAAACCTATTTGACACCTGCATGATAAAAATGGAATAAGACTACAATCTTAGTGAATAGTATCTAATCTAAGTTTAATGAAAATAGATAAGTTTCTATTCTATATATATATATATATATATATATTTGAACATCCATGGCTCATTTAAAATATTTGAAATTAAAAAAATATCATTAATGTATCACTAGAATAATTTGATTTACTGTATCCCAACATCAAACCCCATGCTAGGATATAAGCATAAAACCTCGAAAAGAACCTAAAAATAATCTGTATAATATGCATATATATATACATATATATAACTCTAATATGTTGTGCACAACAAACAAAACAATAAGGCTGAAAACATATACAAAACTTTGGCTATTGTTAAGGCAAAATCTGTTAAGCGCCACTAAGATATACAATTTGCATCATGGTTCATCACTCCATAGCCAAACTAACACACCTTGTAGTGTCTGAGGTCTCACTAGGTCCAATGTCATATAGAACTGTCATTGCTCATGTGACTACCAACGTCTCAAAATCTAAGTATCAAAACATCATAAAACACATATTGAAAAGTATAATACAAACTAATCTGTTTCCATTTTCTATATCAAAGTACACAACATTGAAAATAACTCACATTTGCATAGAAATATATTTTTATAAAAATCTAAGATTAAAAAAAATGCCACTCACTTGTTCCTATTGAACTTTCTTGGACTCGTCTTGTTTGAATCATTGCTTTGTTATATTTTTCTCCTATAAAATTCATAAAATGCACATATCCAAGTTTAAGTAACATGTTGCTGTATATATGAGATCCACGTGAATGATAAAGGCTCTATATTTCTTAAATATTAAATCAATTTATATCTAATATAAGCTATTTTTATGTAAAAACCATGAACTAGACTAAACTGAGCTAAATTACCCATGAACCGGCCTTAATCCCTTTTGAACTGACCTGAACCTACTCTAATCCCCTCTAAACTAGCCTAAACCATCCTAAACATCACTAAACTAGGTTGAACCAACCGTAAACATCATTAAATCATCTTGAACCGACGTCAAACACCACTAAACTGGCCTAAAACACTGCAGAATTGGTCTAAACCGGCCTCATATACCACTAAATGGGCTTGAATTAGCCTTAAATACCACCAAATCAGCCTTAAAACCCTAGAACCGGAATGGTTTAATCAAATAACTCACAAAATTAGACTGAACGAACCTAAAAGCAATGTTTTAAAAACTAGATCGGTGACTAAACCGGTAAAATCACCGGGTCACGGTCCAACCAGTTCAATCGATTTAACTGGTGGTCGAACTAGTTAATAATAAAAAATTTTTAAATAATAAATTAAAATTTTAATAAATTTAGTATAATCCATCTGTATGTTTTTATTTAAATTTTATAGATTATAGGTAGTATAGTAACATTAATATATTTTATATTGTTATATATTTATTTCAAAATTCAAAGTATATATATACATATATATAATTTTAATTAAAAATTTCAAGATTTAAAAATCTAATTTTTACTATTTTATACTCTTTTTAATTTTAAATTTTTTAATATTTAAATTAAATAAAATATATTGTAAAAAATTTGGTAAATATATATATTTTAAATTTTTTATACAATTAGAGGGAGGGAGGGAGGGGGGGGGAGGGTGGGTATAAAAATTTTGTAGGGAGAGGGAGGGAGAGAGAGGGGGGCGTGGGGTGGGTTTGAAAATTTTGATGGGAGAGAGAGAGAGAGAGAGGGGAAAGGGAGGCGGGGGAGGGGTGTTGGTTTTCATTTTTAAATAAAAAAGGGGGGAGAGAGAGGGGGCGTGGGCCAGGGGGTGTTTTAAATTTCAGTCATTGGGCCTGGGGGAAGGGGAAGAGAGAGAAAGGCGTGGGGGGGAAGGGGTTGATTTGAACCGGTCCTTAAAAATCGGCAAAAATTGGCCAGTTTTACCAGTTTTTGACCGGGTTTGACCGCATTTGAACGGTCCAACTTGACTTCCGATTTTTGGGTATCACCCGGACTGTTTTATAGGCTAGTTCACGATTGAACCTGTCGAACTGGCCGGTTCGGTCAGGGTTTTAAAACATTGCCTAAAAGTGCCAAAATTAGATTGAACCAGCCTGATTTTCCTCGGAACTAGACTGAACCGCCTAAACAAACTCTCAAACTAGTATGAACCGATTGGACCTAGTTCATCTAGGCTGAACTAGACACAGAGTCGAATAAAATCTAGTTTTGCCGCCTTCACCTAGAAACCTAAGAGTTGACCTAGTTTCGTGCAACTATTGACTCGACTGTAATGAAAAGTAAAGCAAGCCAAATTCAAAGCTTACTCAACTTTTATCTTCAATTAATGACTAAAAATTGAAGAAATCAAATTGATGAGATTCTTTGAAGGTTCAATTTATGAAATAATCAGGCAAAATAGTGGATTTTTCCGACGAGAACAAGTTCGGACCTCATGAAATTTCTCGAACAAGAAACTTCCAAATTCTTCACAATCTAAACTGGAAACATGAAATTAATCGAGGGCTTCACTTCGTCGAGCTTCAATGTCTAGTCATAGGCTGATTAAATTAGTTAATTGAATACAACAAGCACAAATTGTCCAGAAAGCTTAAGTCAGTTTTGACTAAAATTCTCTTGTTCTTCTCAATTTGGTCCACCAAGTTCATTTCCTTGCAATTGAACCCCTGTATATATTTATGTTGGTCCCACATGTTTCTGCACCTATCATTCCAAACCTTCCCTTGGTAATTCCCTTCAACTAGGCCCTTACAGTTTTTAATTTGAACCCCATTCTTTCAATTTCACCAACCAAGCTCCTTTGAATTCTTAATTAAACCCCGATTCTTTTATTTCTTTCAATTAAATCCTTGAAATTCTTAAATTATGCCCAATTACTCTAAATTTTGCAATTATGCCCCTAATTTCTTCAATTTGCCCCCATTTTATCTAATTTATTCAATTGAACTCTTAAATCAACCAAAATTATAGATTTATCTTATTATTATTATTATTATTATTATTATTATTATTATTCCAGGTTTGGGTTGTTATAGAGTTGCTGCACCTTAACGGTCATAGTTGACAAAGGCAAGCGAAAATTCTTATGAATAAAGGAGTTGCAAACCTCCTCAAGGCACACCTAAGTGAAGCGAACTTGAGAGTCTCAAGTCTCAAGTTTGAGAGAGAAAAATTAGTGTGTAGAATGTGAACTTATTATGCGTAGCATTACCGGGTTTAGTGGAAGCCCAAAAATTTTTTAATCGGCCTATTTCCCACCCAAAAATAGTAAGCATTCTTTGTTTTTTTATTACTCACCGAAACATCACATTTTGGAGCTTGTCGGGATATGTCACGCGCTCCCACGCACCCAGGAAGGCAGACCCACTTGCCCAGCGTTGCTTCACACATCCATGCACCTGCACGCGCCTAATCCTATATGTGCACCGCTCTGCTTGGCGCGTGAACTCACATGCGTCTTTAGCCTTTGGCATTCTCCAACCTGGTTCATTCCCGGTGAAGGCAATCTGCAAATCCCAAATCCCAGAGGCTTCCTAAACATAATCAAACTCAGAACACACACAACAGGTTGTTTTCCAAAGGCATCCTCAGCCTTAAAACAATTTTTTTTTTTTTATTTAAACAAGGATTACAGAGTTTACCCCTTTCTCCCTCACTATCACGACCCAACCGGGAGCGTGACCAGCACTAGGATTGGCATACCAACCCTAGCAAGCCTTTAACCAGAACGAAGCAGATAAAGCATTTTATCAGAAACTACCAATATACATAACAGAACACATCTGAACTATACATGGAGCATATAAAGTACAAAAAGGTAATTATACAGAAAGTGCCCGTACAAAAACCCGTGCAGCTATGACGGAACTAACGCAGGAGCTACCGCTGCTAAGCAGAATTGAAATCTAGAAGGTGGGGCAAAAAGGATGAGTATAAAACTTAGTGAATGACAGTACTATCTAGACATGTCGGGACAGGAATCGTAACCATTTAAAACACACGTGTCGTTTCCAGTAATAACACAATTACAAAAATCAAATTTGCCTCAGACAACACATGTAGTTTACATATGCACAGTTAGAATAAGAAAACAGAAATCTATTAGAGTATCAAAACATATCACATAACACATATCAGAACCAAAGTCACATGTGGGTCCAGCGCACTCTCTATACGCTACAGCGACCCACCGTCTGCCGATTGAGCCCTTAGCATCCTATATCAGAATCAGAGTCACATATCACATTTCACATATCAGAACCAGATCCACATATGGACCCAGGGCACTCCCTGCACACTACGACACCCCACCATCCGCTAGCTGAGCCCCTGGCATCACGTATCAGAGTTAGAGTCACAGGTGGACCTAGGGCACTTCTCGCACGCTACAATGGCCAACCGTACGACGGCAGAGTCCCTAGCATCTCATATTAGAGTTAGAGTCACATGTGGACCTAGGGCACTTCCCGCACGACGGTGGCCAACCGTCCGATAACAGAGCCCCTAGCGTCCCAAAATCAGAATCAGAGTCATATGTCTCATATCCGTCACACTGGGATCCCGTGTCAGAGTCAGAACCAGAACCAGAATCAGAATCACACATATCACATCATTGGGCCCAGGGCACTCCCCGCACAGTACGGTACCACACCGTCTGTTGGCTGAGCCCCTGGCACCCCCACATAAAAAATAGAGTCAGAACCAGAAAACTGGAATCACATAAAAACTCACAACAGATTCACCTTTTAAAAACACATGAATCACTGAGGCAAGTATGCAATTAATTACAAAAATAATTTCAAGCTTATCATATTTTAAAACAGATAGATTCATGTCCCAGAAGTAACCTCATAGGTCAGAAACCAAAATACAAAAACTAACAGAAAACCGTAATGCAGACACATGTACAGAGAGTACCGTCACTCACCGAGTACGTCAAAATTAAATGTTGAAACTCAGACAGATGGCTCAAAGACCAATGTGTGCCCCCTCTGGAGTTTTTACAATCACCGACATGTACGTTAGAACCAAAATCGGAATTTATTTCTAAAAATCCAAATTATCAAAAGTGGCCTGGGATCTAAACCCTCGACCGAGCCCCTAACACGCACCCCGAGACCCTTCTTGAGTTGTCATTAACTAACTCAATTTATGCTTAAGCCAACCCCACATCTCAATCTTAACGGTTTTCGTAAATCAAATGAACTGGATTCCAAAAACTTGAAATAAGCTCGAACCGGACTCCCGAATCTCATAACCGAACCAAACTAACCTTAAACCATCAAAACCCAGACCAAACCCAACCAAAAATCCACTGAAACGGGCTCATTTCCCAAAAATTGAACCAAACCGAGCCAAATCGGCTCACAAAACACCTAAATCGAGATGAACTAGTTTTAATCCCTCTTAACCTATGAGGAACCGGCCATTAACTACCAAGAATCGGACTGAACCGCCCAGATTCCCGAGAAAACCCACTGAACTGGGGTCCTAAACCCCTGAACCGGCCTTAATTCCCCAAAAATCGGCCGGTTTAATCATATTTCTCTCTAAAACCATCTAAACTGGGGCAGTTCAGTGCCTGAACTCAGTTCCACAAGACCCCTCTCACTTCTCTGAACTGGGAATTGAGCTTGGTTCCTGAATCGGGGTCCAAAAACCCCCTAAACCTGTCGGTTCTAGCCCAACAGGGCTAGACCAGACCGTCAACGGCCGGTCAAACCTGGACAGCGTTCGGGTCTTGTCCCTGTTACCCAGAAACCCGGGTGAACACCCGATTTTTGCAACTCCCAAAACTCAGACGCCCCAAGCTCAAAAATCGAACCAAAACACTTACCCATGTCAATTGGAAGCTACCAAACTCAATTTCCTTGATTGCCGAGCTCCATGACACCCACTAATCGGAGAAATTTTAAGCGAACAACGAAATTCTCAAGCTTTCCTCTGTTGGGTGTCGTGTGGTTCTCCATCAGTTTTCTCCCTCTCTTCTTACTCAAAATTTTGATTGAACACTCCTTCAAATCCGTCTCGCCCTTATATACCAAGCCTTAAAGCTAATTTGAGCTGTTTAGCTCCTATTGGACCAGATTGCTCTTCTGGGTTCTTCGGCTGACTTTCAGCCAGATTTTTTTTTTTTTGCCAAACTCTTTCAGATTTAGCAAAAAAACGCCCTAAATCATTTAATTTATACAGACAAGCCCTTTCAAATTTCTAATTTAGTCCCCGAACATTTTAATTTATTCCCCGACGTCCCCAATCCCTTAATTTACAATTTTTCTCCAAAATTTAGAGATATTACACTCACCCTTGGAGATATCTCTTTCTCTTTCTGTATCCCTCTTTCTCACTCGATCTCACAGACCGAACTCCCTCAGTCGGTCTTTTCCCTTATATAAAAAACTCTCACTCAATTTCTCTTTGAATCGAGTTTAACCCAACCTTCTGTTCTCTTCCGCGAACAGCCTGAACTCTCTCTCTGGTTTTGCTCTGTTATAGCTCACGCAAGAGCTCTCAAAATCAATCTAATCTACTCGAAGACTCCCCTTTATCTCCCATACAATCAAGATCCTTGTCCCTTTCCCAGTTTCATTTTGAATTTAACTGGGATTTGGGCAAAGTTCATATGCGGCAGATTTGGCTTTATCTGCAACTAGAAGATTTCTTCCAAATTTCCCTCTTATCTTCTCAATCGATCTAATTCTCTTTAGCTAATGCCTTTCGTGCCCTGATTTTTCGATCTTCAGATTCCCTCATGTTGGTCCCTTGCTCCCAACAAGATCCCCAAATCCCCCCATTTTCTGCCATTGGCAACTCCTAAAGCTTCCTGCGTGTCAACCCTGTTGCACGACCCGCTTCTCTGTTTCTGGCTCGAACCCAGCCTTTTCTGGGTTGGGCTCTAGCCTACCTAGGTCAGCCTAATGGGCCGACTTAGGCTCGCATGTTAGGGCCCGACCCTATCTACTTTTGGACCGGCCCATGGCCTTTTGCCCTATTGACCCGCCAACTTCCTTGGCCCGCCTCCTCTCCTTGACCTGGTTTGACCCTTTCTCCTAACCTGCTTGCTAGGAATTTGGCCCAAGGTTGGGCCCAAGCCCCTAGCCTAGCCGCAAATCTGCATCCAGCTTCAACCCAATCCAAACTAATTCCAGCCCATCTTGGCCCATTCTGACCCAAGTCCAATCCACTTAACTCAAGTCTTAGCCCAGCTCTCTTTTGGCCCAATCCGTGGCCCTTGTATCTGCAACCCAGCCCACTTTTCTTAGCCCACTCCCTTGGCCTATTTGATTTGGGCCGGTTCAACCCAAACAAGCTAACACGTAGCTTGGGGCATGGCCAATGTTAGCCTTCAGAAAGTTTGCTCCGAGGGGAAGTATTTAGCTTGAATAATTCTGGACATTAACCTGGTCTTGTCAGAAGGCGACATCCCCGGTTTGCTAAAAGAGCCATATTTCTCTGCAAAGTGTTATATTATTTTTGTAATATTTCAAGTCATATATCTATGTAAGAAAATAAAAATTTACAGTAACAAAATGAAGGAAACTTTATAGTAAGTGTAAAATTATTCAAACCCAAACTAAGCAATATAAAGACTGTATTACAATCAATATACGATTTTCATAAACTTTAACCTGATTTTATAAAATTTACCCCCATACTTAGAACTTTTTTGTTAGTTTTCATTTTAATTCATTACAGGAAAAGCTCCGTACGGGTATTTGCCAGTTACAAGATCCTAATTTCTCCCTCTAAACATGCGCCGACGTTGAATCCGACGGAGTGGATAGAGAGGGAACCCGGCGGCCTCTCTCCAACCGGCTGTTCGCGGCGAACCGCAGGCTCCCTGTATGCAAACCAATCCGCTTCTCCTCCTCGGTCCACTCTGACCCGTAATACCACTCCTCGCTATACCTCTCCACATTATTTGCCGGCGGCAGGAACATGCTCCCCCACTGCGGGAAGTGCACAAGCGCTGTCGGCAGAGTGCACAAGACAATCATGACACCCATCTTCGTAATCCCTGCTGCGGTGGAGTGCTTTGGACTGGCGAAGAACAAAAGCTGTGTAAGACCTGAACCAAAGTTCCCTCCCGCCCCGCTGATCCTGAGACGACGCCGAGTGAGCGGCGGGAGATGAAGGGATGATGCCGAAGGTGGCGCCGCAGGCCGCCTGGGCACCTGCGGAGAACAGGATCATGGAGGCCACGGAGGCAGGAAGGGTGGCGGCGCGGCCGAGGCAGATGCAGAAGACGCCACCCAGAGTCTGGAGGAGACAGAGATTCCAGAGGCGGCCGCGCATGCCGAACCGCCTGGCAGCCAGGTCCGAAAGTAGGCCTCCTGCCGGTCGGGCCACTATGTTGGCCATTCCGAAGGTGGCAGCTATGGTGCCGGCCGTGTGAAGCTTCAGATTGAACCTGAACACAATTTTGATTCAGCAGAACATGAAAAAATAATAACAAAAAACAGCCTTACTCTTAATGGGATTAGAAATATGAATAGAAAATCAGAAAATATCTATAGATTTTCTTTTTGAAAAAAAAATCATTTGGAAATCGTTGAAATTAGTAACTACTTAATCCATTATGCTAATTTTTTAATTAATTTACTATCCTGGTTTGTAATTACTTTTGTTATGGGACTGTGAGGTAATTTTTATTATATTTAGAGCCATTTTGTAATTTTAATTTATTTTTGTTTAGTTACTTTATAAAAACATATAAACTAAATTGATACTCTCTAAAATTATTTTACTTTCTTCATATCCAAATTTAAGTACAATTCAAAAGAATATTTGCATATACCTATCAAAGAAATACTCGGCAATTATATTGTCAGTGGTTAATTCAACACCAAGCGACATCCCATAGAGAAGGAAAAATATCCACGTTCTATAATTTGTAATGGCACACCATAGCACCTGCAATAACAGTAACTTAACTTAGCAAAATTAATATAGAATAATTATATACATATATATATGTATGTATGTATGTATGTATGTACGAATGTATAGATTTCACCTTAGAAAACTTGTCTTTGGCTACGTCTCCATTTTCCTGCAAGGTACCAGGGTTTCCGTCTGGCAAATCCTGGCCCAAGCCTAACACCAACAGGCCCATCAACCCGTGCAGCCACCCGGGAACAAAGAACGCAATCCGCCACGCCGTGAACGAAGGCGCCCCGGCGCCCCGGATGAGCTCGTAGAGCAGCGGCATGAGGAGCTGCGTGACGCCGCCGCCCATGTTGCCCCAGCCGGCTGCGGCGCCGTTGACGAGGCCGATGATCTCTCCGTTGAACATGGTGCTCATCCAATACTGGCACGAGACGAAGTTCGCCAGCGAAAAGCCGATCGCAAACCTCGCCGCCACGTACCCGGCGGCGGATGACACCATAGCCATGCAGAACACGGCAGTCGCCGACAGCATGAGGAGGGCGGCGCAGCCGTAGCGGGGACCCAGGAGGTCGCATACTGTCCCCATGACGAGCCTAGAGAAGGGGAACAAAGTTCGAGTAAATTAAGTTATATTCGACAATTTTGGTTGGGGACAAATTTTACCACGAAATTAAGAAACTGTAAGCATACTTGTAACAATACTAAAAATGGAATTAATGTAATGTTGAAAGAAGATAAAAAAGTTCTACCTGGAAAAGATGCTGCCAGAGACAGAGGCGATCCCCGCGTTACCGATGTCGGTCCTGGTGAGGCCGAGGTTGTCGCGGATGATAGGGACAAGGGGCGCCGCGGCGAAGGTGGAGATGAAGCAGGTGAAAAACGAGGTCCAGGAGAGGTGGAAGGTTCGCATGTGGGGGTTGGCAAAGGAGAAGATTTTGAAGGCTTTGGCCTTGTGCTCTGAATCCACGGGTAAAGCGAATTTGGCGGCGGGTTCGTCAGCAGCATCCACCGAGAAGCTGGCGAAAGCTTGTTCTTTGCCAGCGACTTTGTCGACGGGACTTTCCGGGGAGCCCTGTACGCCAGCCATTGTTATGCTCAGGCCTGTCTAGGGTTTTTATGTGATGGCTTTGCGTGCTTGGTGCGTTTTTGCGCGTATATGTAAGTTTATACATCTGCATTGGTGATGTGTGCATAAGGACTTTCTATGATTAACTTCTTTTAAGATTAAAAAAAGTTGGCAATGAGGGCATGTTTGGATTTATTTTTGTTTCAGAAACAGAAAATGTGTTTCCAAGTTCTTTTCTAAAATCTGTTCTCTGGCCAAATTTTGTAGGACATTTCCTTTTCAGAAAATAACAAAAAATTTCTTTAAAAAAATTGCCATTTACCATTAAATCAACTATTGTTCCTTAAAAAACCTTCTTTTTTTTATCTTAAATATTAATGAAGAATAAACTTATAAAAAAAAAAAAACCTTCATTGAATTTTCATCATCTTGTATGTCGCCTTCACTAGTACGAAATCAATATCATTTTTTTTTTTCCAAGGAAATGTTGGATCATGCTCTTATTTGATTGTTGATACGCCTCTTCTCACCCTTTCGCGTGTTCACAGAGGCTCTTTCTATGTTTGTTTAAACAAAACGTCCCGACCGTTTGTCATGTTTTTACATACAGATTCAGAAAATTTTGTCTCAGTGAATCGGATCTGGATTTATCCATTCCAAACAGATTCTTGCCGAATGCCGAAAAGAAAGATTTTGGATTTTCTTTTTCAGCCAATAAAATTAAAAATAACAAAGAAACTAGACGGATTTCTGTTTTATAAGTATGATAAGCATTATGGGTGAAAATAAGCCATGTTGAGTCGGATCGAAATTTAGAAAGACCATGTCTATTATAAAAGTTACTGACTCTCGAGTTTGATTTATAGTTTATGACAAGTTAAAAAAGTTAGCTTTGGTTTAATTTGTATGTACAACTGGTCATATCTAACTCAGCTTATTAACTTATTAGATTATATCTATTCAAACAATAAGAATATATACTATATTATATCATAAAATATATAATTATATGATAAAAATTACATATAAAAATATAATTAATTATATAAATTAGCATATTAGACTTATAAATCAGGCTAAATATAATCAGACCAAGTCTATTTAAAAGAAAAAGTCAATTTCCTAATTTGAGATTTGCCTACTTACATAAATAAGTCGAGTCAAGTTTAGACAAAAATAAAATAGTCCACAAGCAGCTCATAAACAATTTAACTTATTTCTAATCTTAGCAGTGAGGATTTATACTAACCAAGAGTTAATTATTCTTCTTTGTACTAAGTATCATGACAGTAAAAATAATAGTGAAAATAGTAGGTTTGAGCGTAAATTTTAAATTCAGAAAAGCAAAAGTGGGTTGGCCAAAGAAAAGGAAATAATATTTGTGGCATATGCCTGTTTTTGCAAAGAACAAGACAGTGTTTGGGGCTTTGTAAATGTCTAGCTTGATGAGTATGAAGGAAAGTTGTTGTATTTTAGACTTGTATTTTGCTAAGCATGCCATTTTCTTGTACCTTAGGCCTCATGGAGGTTGGAAGGGCCAGTTTGTTGATGGAGATACTCCATGAAGAAGCAAACATGCTAATAAGAGTGGGAGACTGAGATTGAGAGTTACCCAGGCCATTTGTTGTAGCCATAAAAGCAGCTCTAAAAATAAAAAATATAAATAATTAATTATATAGACCAGCATGTTAAATTTATGAATTAGACCAAATATAATTAAATAAAATTTATTAAAACAAAAATATCAATTTCTTAGTCTGGGTTTGATTTAATTAAATAAATAAATAAATTAAGTCAAGTCAACTTAAAGTTAAAATAGATTATAAAGGGATAAATTGTGAGGTTATAAATAATAGTTCCCTTTTTCAAAATAAATGCAATAAGAAAAGAGAAAAAATCAAAGAAATAATAGTGAATTTCATTTTATTTTGTCTTACCACAATTTATGAAATAAAGATTGTCTTAATAGTTTACCAATTATTTTATTGCAAGATAATAATTACTAAGTTTTATGAATAGAATAAGATGTCAGAAGTAAGAAAAATAATATGAAAATGGGGTAAGATAAAGTGGGATTATATATATATATATATATATGTATATATATATATTTAATATTATTCTCCTGTTATCTCATGTATTTCACTGGAGGATATGACATTTTATAATTTTATTAATCACTTCACATCTAATTAGTTGCGTTGAGTAATTAATATTCACAGTATGAATATTGTTGGACAATTACTGTGACTATTATTCAGACTCGTAGAGTTTGCTCTTATTTTAGTATTATTTAATTATGTTGTAATTTTATTTATATGTAATTCTAATGGAAGATAAAATAATATATATATAATATTTTGTACTTTACACTCTAATAAAATAAAAAAAATTAATATATATATATATATATGATAATTGAAAAGAAAATTGTCACATTTTAAATGTACCCTTTAAAAATTAAATAAAAATGACATTCCGGTGTTAAATTTTAAATTCCGGTGTGAGAGTTATTAAATTAAAATTGTAAAATATTAATTTTGTAATCTTAAAATGTAAGGCATTTAGATATTTACGGAGGAACTGGAGTACCCACGTGAGACAAATTTCTTGCACCAGAAAGCAATCAAACAAACGCATGAAGCTGTTTTTCCCTGGAATGGTTTCCTGTCCCGGCATTTCCCAGGGACTAGGGTGGAAAGCATTCCAATCTCCTTCGCCTTCGTGGGATATGCCTAGTGGATTGTTTGGTTTCATGATTTTTTTCTTTGTTTTATGACATTTTTTAACTGACACCAGAGAGCGTTATATCACTTGGAGGTATAGGAGCCAAACAACCCCGGACAAAATGGTACACGCAGTTTTACACGTTCAACACTTATTTATTATTTATTTGATATCGTACTCTAATTTACTGATTTAAAATTTTAATATTTATTAAATTAATATTAAAAGTAATATTTAGTATTAATTTTATAAATATTAAAATTATTAATTTATTGAATCAACTGTTAATATTAAATATAAGTCTTTTACCTGGCAACTATTAAAAATAAAGTACACCACTGTTAGAAATAGATCACTAAAATTCCAAGTTCTCAAATCAAATAAGAATATGAAAATTAACTTATTCTATTGAATTTTTATCCTTTACCCAATATTAATATTTAATAAAAGGAAGTTCTTAACTACCACTCTCGATTTAAAAAAAATTATGTATGTCTTTATTTTCATAATGAATAATCAATTGATTATTCAAAGACTTGAAATACACAAATATTGACGAGGTTTTCCCAACTTTAAAATTAGTGTGGGTTTAATCACATGATTATCTATCTAATCTAATTTATTAGCAATTTCTTGTTGAGATTTTTTTTCATAAATTGTTGGACCATTTTACCATCCACTACCTTGGTAGTTCTAGTAATTCAACCATGATCTAACAAAAGATCTCAATTTTACCGACCGCTAATTCTATCTCTCGCCAATGTTAGACATCCTCACCCTTTTATGGTTCGAGAGATCCTCGATTAAGCGGTCCAAATTCACGTACGAGGACCCACCTTTCCTCACAGCCGCCCTGGCCAACTCACTGAGCCTACTAGCCCTCTCCCTTATCTCTCTCACCACCCCACCACCGCCCATCAACCTCGCCACCGCTGCCGCCACGCGGCCGCGCTTCACGAGTGCTCCGGCATCTTCCTCCTCCCCCCAGATCAGCCCAGTGTCCATGGACCCGATACTTATGCCGATCCTCAACCGCTTCACAAAACTCCCGTTGTAGAACTGCTCGCCGAAGAGGGGCCACGTCACCATCGGCACGCCGGCGACTACCGCCTCCATCACCGAGTTCCACCCGCAGTGAGTCACGAACCCGCCCACCGCTGGGTGATTGAGAATCAGGACCTGTGGGGCCCAGCCCTCTGATGATTAAACCGCGCCCTTTCACTCTCTCCTCAAATCGCCCAGCGCAACGCCGTCGCCGGTGCCGTCTCTGACGACCCAGATAAAATTACACATCGAGGCTTCAAGACCCAGTCCGATCTCGACTAATTGGGACTCGGCAAACACGCAGAGACTCCCAAAACAGACATAGATCACCGAGTTGGGTTCCTTCGAATTGAGCCAAGAGAGGCACTGGCCCTTCTCAATTGAAGTTCTGTTTCCCCTATCCGCCATGGTCAGACCCTCCTCGTTGCAGAGCGAGACCGGTCCGACCGGCCACACCTTCTTCCCGGTAATCTTCCCGTAATGATCGACGTATTGCGGTTCGATTTCGAATAAAGTGTTGGCCACGACGCCGTATGTATTCCGCTCTGCTTCTGCGAAATCCGCGGAGAAATCTTGCAGACCCAGTCGGCGGAAGAACCGGCTAGGCATCCAGGACCTCGCGATGGGAACCTTCTCGGGCAAAACGGGAACGAGGAAAAGCTCGTAATCGGAGTCTATACCCTCGTAGGGTCTGTATCTAGTGACAGAGTCAGAGACGCAGAGAGAGAAGAGACACGTACCGTGGAAGATGATACGGGGAATGTCGTACTTGCGTGCCACCTGGGCCGTCCAGGGGAGGTTGACGTCGGAGATGATGGCGTCGGGGCGGTGGCGGCGGACGAGATCTTCTGCCTGAGGGCAGAGCATCATGACGGCTCTGCTGAAGCTGTATGAAGAAAGACGGGAAGGAGAGAGTCGAGGCTTTCGCAGTTCTCGGGCAGGCCTGCAGCGATGGAGGGGAAGTCGACGGTGAGGAAGTGGAGGGGCAGGTCGCCAGAGAGGCCGTGGCGGAGGCGGGAGAGGTTGAGAGGTGTGGTGATGACGGTGGACTTTACGCCGCGGCTGGCTGCGAGCTTGGCCAGGTCTAGCATGCGGATTTGGTGGCCTGGGGACATGAAGGGGAAGAAGAATATGTGGAGTTGCTGCTGATCAGATGCTGGTATTGACTCCATGGATGATGGAGCTAGAAAGACAGAGAGAGACGGATACTGAAATTAATTATTAATATTACGATTAAAGCAATACAAATTTTGAATACAATCCTCTGGCATTCAAAACGGGATGCTTACAATCTGAATTGGGTCTTTCTATTTTAAATTTTTTTTTTTACAATTTTTTTAATAAAATTTATTAGTGAGCAAGCAATTCCTACCACAAATTCATCTTTGACAAAAAGTGAAACCGCAGGTAGTCGACTAGTCAGCTTGATTTTTCCTTATTCACAATTTGGTGTGGAGACGGTGATTGATAGATGCCTTTTAGATGTAATAGAATTAGAATTATTTCAATTTAAATTATTACAATGTAGTTTCTAAAGTATAAAATAATAATTTAATTATTTTATGTATAATAGATAATTTAGTAATTTGTTATATATAATCTATCAGTTTGAATTAATTTTTAGTGAAGTTTTAATTTATAAAATTAAAATTATACAAAAATATTCAGTATAATATTGTTTGATATCAAAAATTATATTATTTTTTGGGAAAAACAAATTTTTGATGAAGATAAAGATATGAATGATTTTTCAAATATGTAAAATTTACTAAATGAGTGATAAAAAAAAAAATTATGATATTGGAATGGCATTTTATGATTGCCATATAAAAATTATTGATATGAATATAATAGCTGAGTTTGGAAGATTAATTTTGCATAACTCATAAAAATGTCAAGAAATTAAAAAATTAAATGTGATCATTTTTTTTGAATTAAAAATGGTGAATATTTTATATTTTTTTATTAATCAAAACATTTCGTATTAAAAAAAAAAAGAAGAATTTTTCTGTGAAATGAAATAGAATATAAAGTTGAATTTTTAGACTTGGGAAAATCCCCACACATCATTGACAAGTCTGAACAGCAGATTATTAGGAACGTGAAAAAGGGCATTCAAGCCATTCGATGAAATGACTGAGAGAAGTCTCGTCCCTAATGTTCACTCTCATGGAGCTTTGATCAACGGTTTATGTGCAAGGCTAGGCAAATGGAGCAAACTGAAATTTTGTTAAACAAGATGCAAGGCAGACGAATCAATGTGAATGGAATTATCTTTAATACATTAACAGATGGGTAGCTATGGTAAGAAAGGAATTATTGATGAAGGCTGCATTGCAGAATAAAGGACTGAAGGCTGATGTATTTTCATGCAACATAATTGCCAATGGTTTAAGTAAACTGACCCAGCATGAGTAAGCAAAGAGCTCTTTATGCTCAATGGTAGACAGAGGTTTGTCTCCAGACGTGGTGACTTTCACTACTTTGATCAATATATTTTAAGGAAATTTTGTCGAAGCTAAGAGTCTGTTTAAGGAGATGGACGGATATTGAATCTCATACAGTGACCTACAATGATCTGATAGATGTATTTATAAGATGGAAGAGAGGGGGTTGATGCCAGATGCTTACACTTCTCTCATACAGCAAGAATGTGTAACTGCAAAGATAGACAAAGCATTAGAATTGTTCAAGGAAATGCCAGTTATGGGGCTAGCTCAAGTGTGGTGACTTACACGATAATGATCTCTGGTCTGTCAAAGGTGAGAAGATCAGATGAAAAGCCTTAAATTGTATGATGAGATAAAGGATGCAGGTCTAACACGTGATGATACTACATATGCTTCACTTATGGGCAGCCTTAGTGAAGAACATTCCTCACTTCAAGTGCTTCCACCAGAAAAAGGATTGTTTCTCATTTGCTAACCATCACAAGGAGGACAATGATGCATTGTGCATGAATTGTTTTAATTGCAATCTGATAATTATCCATTCAGTAATATAGTGAAAACCACAGATAGACATCTTGGAGGAAATTATAGAAGATTGCAAGCAAAAAATGTTCAAAGCCTGAAGCTTAATCGGTATCATCAAACTGTGTTGCTATGTGGCAACAAATAGTTTAGCACTAACCTACCTTTAAATATAGAACTGTAAATATAAAATACTCATATCTGAACATTATGAAAAATAGGCATGTTGATAACATACAAAGGACACAAAGCATACTACATGGGCTAACAACATATGTACACTTTTTTGCCTTTTTTTTTCCCCCTCTATTGTGTGCTGGTACATATTAACAAAAATTAATTCACCCTGTGAAGCAATACAGGTGCAAAATCTTGGTGCTTTTTCTGCACTTTATAGCTTGCTAACACCTGATCTTGATCACATGAAATGGAACAACGAAGTATCTTTTTTACCTTAGTTAAGCAAATCTGCATAGGCATCCAGTCCTTGGCTGCCAAGATGTTGCTTTAGCTTGTATAGTGCTCTGGCTTCCAGCTGCCGAACTCTCTCCTTAGATAACCCAAAAACAGCACCAATTTCAGAAAGCGATTTTGGCTCGGAACCACCAATGCCAAATCTCAGGTGGATTATTTGCCTCTCTTTAGAACCTAGAATGCTCAGGAGATGGCGGACATGCTGCCTCATGAACTTCTTAGCAACACTCACATCCGGGACCTCAATTGCAGTGTCAGCAGTAATTTCCTGCAAGCAACACAATTTTACAACTCCCCTTGTCATGTAAATCACAAATAATTATGGGACAAAATATGCAGTTTAATATCTCCCAAACTTGGATAATAGACAGATGCCAATAAAGATAAATTGAAAGTTTACCTGAAAAGTAGTGTCCTGGTCCATCCATACAGGTTGCTGCATTGAAAGAGGCATTCTTGAGGAATATAGCAAACTTTCCAGCTTCTCCACCGTAATTCCAGCCCGTGCTGCAATTTCTTCTTTTGATGGTTGATGATTTCCTTCTTGAACACATAATCTCTTTACTTCTGTTATCTTGTGCAGAAGGCCATAAACATTGTCCTACAACATTGATTTGATTGAGATCAAGCTTAATCATCTCAAAGACCAAAGCCTGATTAAAAGTTACAGTTAAAATATTTGTAATAATGGGTCAAGAAGGTCAGTCATTACTGGCAGACGAATAGTCCTGGAATGTCGAAAAATTGCTTTCCTAATTGATTGCCTTATCCACCAGTATGCATAGGTTGCGAATCGGCAACCAGCCTGGGGTTTAAATTTCTCAACACTTTTCATAAGACCCATACTTCCCTCCTGCAACAGATGAGGCAATAAATCAGAAGTGAGACAACACATTAGACTCCTGATCATTATTGTATAAGTTTCTCTTTATGTGCCATTGATTGCCAAGAGAAGAACTTGAAATTAACATTATAACTCCAAGTCCAAGCCTGATGAAAAACCTATTTCTTCTAATCAATTTGTTCTAACCCATATATAGCAGTATGGATGCTTAAAGATGAGCTGGTGAAAACACCTCTACAAGGAGAAAAAGGACTGCAAGACATATCAACACTTTGGTGCAAAAGTAAAGTAAATAGCCAACATTAACAAGATTTGCCTGCCAAAAGTTGACTGGATGAATATGTAAAACCAGACTGTTAGCTTGAGAACCTCCTGTAACAGAGTGTGGGAGGAAGAAAACAAGAGTACTTAAGATCCAGTACTTTCCAAGGAAAGATACTACTTTTTAGAATTTGATAAATCATGTGATGCCAACAGTACAGTTGTTGATGTAACATGGGCAAAAACATAACAACATTTTTTTTCCCAATCTTACCTGCAATAAATCCTGGAGATTAAGTCCACACCTTTGATATTGCTTGGCAATATGAACCACCATACGAAGATTGGCATTAATTAACTTCTCCCTGCTTTTGTTTCCACAGTGAAGTTGAAACTTTAAATCTGGACAACTAAGCCCAACAGCTGAAGCCCACTCAACAAGTGTTGGTTCGCGCTCAAAGTGTGATTGAAGCCTACTCCTCACTTCCTCCAATTTCATATGATCCTGACATATAATACAGTATCTATCAGGCAATCTGCTAATCAAATTCATTTTCTTTATAAGAAGAAGTCACAAACAGACCTGTATCTGAATGATCAATTCAGACTCTTCTTTTAAAGTCAAAAGTCGCTTTGTTTCTGGACCCCAAAGGAACAGCCGGAGGGGGTCATTTGGATCATATTCCTCATTTAATTTTCTTCTTACATCTGCCTTTCCAGGATGACGAGCCTCTTCAACCATAACTTTTGGCTTTGTCACCTCCTCTTCTAGATCGCCTCTCTAGGAGACGGGTCGAGCTCACAGTTTTCTCCTCAAGAGGAAAATTAATGAAGCTTGTGAATCTTGAACTGAACAAAAGAGGAACACAAGGATCCAAAGGAAATTGGCATTATAGCAAGGAGATAGAAAGGAAGAAAAGAGATTTCTAGATAGGAATAAACTAACCCAGGAGTATGAGACTCATCCACATCAGCTTCAGAAATTGTGCTTCCTCAGCTAACAAAGCTGCTTGCTTTGAGGCTGACAAAGCTTTATTAGCCAGGGCAAGTACCTTATGTGGTTCAACATCCAAAAGCTTCTTTGTTTTATTCAAAGCAGAGAATGTACTTGAGGGTAAGGTAGACAGTTCCCCCTTTGGATTAGAAGGCAATCTGCAATGGACACCACATAAGCAATTAATAATAGATGAAGGGCTAACATGAAGTCAGATAGATCTTAATATTAAATAAAAAAAAATAAAAAAATAAAAAACGTGGCATAAAAAAGGTTGTGAAACCTTTTTGCCAGAGACAGAATAATAAATCACATGCATGCAGCAGAGTACAGTCTATTGATCTTACAAATACCATAAACCGGGCCAATTAAGCATCTCATGTTGAAAATCCTTGAGGTATTGATCAGAATCAGCATCAATACTTTCATATTCCAAGAAGCCACTTTCCACTCGCCTTCTGCCTGATGTTACCTTTAAGAGGAAACAATCAAAGTAGATAATTTAACGAGTAAAACAACATATTTTGAACAGGTCTCAAAAACTGGTAATGGAAGAATTGCAAATTCAACAGTAAAAACAAGTGTTATTTTGACAGTATCTCTCAGATACTCCAGAATATATAGCAAAAGAAGGACCTGATTGTTTCACCTGGGATGTCTTTTCTTCCTTCAAGAAAAGCCTACTCTCATCACGCTGCTCTTGTTGGAGAACTGAGGTTGGAAAGTGCCGTGCTAACGAAGTAGTTGGCATAAAGGTTGTTGCAGGAGCCGTTTGCTCATGAAGCATCATAACTGCAAAAGTAACAAATGCAATATCAAATGTGAACTTGATGCTATCAAATGGAAATAGATATGAAGAAGATATGCAACTGTATGGCTGTCCACTGGGTAGAAAACAATTAAATAAAATAATTTTACTACTTTGTAAAGAGTTTGAACAATTATATACAACTAACAAAGTAACATTCCTGTGCATAAAAAGCTTTGACAGAAGGAAGAGTAAACAAGCACATAAAAATGTGCATTACACAATAAGATTAAACAAATATTGCCTTCTTATGGTTTAATAAATTGAAAGTTAACCAAATCTTTGCAGCCATTAAAACCTGGGAGGAAGATCAGGATTTCACGTGTGATCTATACAACTCCAATCTTGAAAATGTTACTGAGAAACATCAACTTAACTAACATCAAGTCTTCAAACTATAAACTCAAATCCCATGAAATTTGATCATCCTCCATGTCCCAACCATCAATTTCTACCTCTATTAACTCATACAGCTTGGTGCCCAGGCTTATAATTTAAGGTAGTAAAGATGTGGAATTATGTAAATTCTTTCACCAAGTGCAATTCAGCTAGCCCCAGTGTGCCAGAGAGATTGAACCTTGATGTGAAGCATGAGAAAAAGAAAGAGGACCAAAAGCAGAAAATTATTTATTGCTCATTTAGCTTAATCAATCATTTATTGAGTTGCAAGTCACAAAGATTGTTACAAGCAAGTTGTTGCTCATTTAGTTTCACTAGCGATTTATGAAGATTTATGAGCATCAGGTATGTGGACTGTGTTTGGTTCACCTAAAAATCAGCTTAAAGTATGAGCAGTTCAAAGCACTGTAGTACTCATTTGACAACTCAGAAGGTAACCATTTTGATGAAAGTGCTAGTTGTGAAAATAAGAACAAGAGTAAACTAAAATTTGTAAATAAGAATGGTGGACAAGGATATAAGGGTAACTTAAAAGAAGGTGCCAACCAAAATAAGGCAAAACACAAAAGCTGGGGGGAGGGGGACTTCTCCTTATCCACCACAAATGTAGAAGGAGAGGGAAAAAATCTGTTTCACTGTTGCGTACACAATAGCATCCCATTTTCCAAGGTCTGATTCAAATTTAAGTACAGAAAGAAAACATAGTGGCAATTTTTCTATTCACATGAAGTTAGTTTAAGAATTGATAACAAGCTCATAAAGTTTTTGATTCATGGTGCAGTTTTACCTTGTCAAGATGTAAATATGAGAGAGATTCTTAAATTTTTCAGATAGCAAAAAAAAAAAAAAAAAAAAATTGAAAGGGAAAAAGAACAACTAATCATTGTTTTCTATGCGCACAAAAAAAAAAAAAAAAAAAAAAAATCCTCTACTAGCCCCTAATAAACTCTAGTCTCTAGTCCTTCACTCAATCGATACTCAAACTACACATCGTTCACGGGCTTTAATGCTCTTCGAACTTCAAATGCTTTAGCACACTTTCCTATTAATTAACCAGACCCTAAGTTCCCAGTAATTCTCCAAATGTTTTAATATAAAGACCAATTCAACAAACCAGCCTTCCAGAACCAAATCACACTGTCATATAGACATATCATATAAATGCGCAGGAAAGAATAGACACATGTCTAAATGCACTTTTTTCCTCTAATGTCAGTGCAATAACAGATGTTCCACTGGCTTCATTACTAGGGTTCTCTAATTGTCCCCTAAACCTACAGTACCGCTCCATAGACACAAAACGCTCAGAAAATTTTGATTATTGGGGCTACAAAAAATAAACGATAGAAAAGTTAAATTCCAATGCCACTCAGTCCAATACTCCCAAAACCATAATTGAGCAGAAGATTAGAATTATCTTATCCGTGAACTTTAGCAAACCAAAAACCATTTTTTCTGGGATTGCGGATGCTCGCCTACACCAAGACATTCCAGCAAGGAAGTTGAAGCCGAGAAATTGAGACGCCATACACATATATAATATTTTAAATACATAAGCTAAACCACATATACCCTATACGTACGTGTGTGTGTGTGAGAGAGAGAGGGAGAGAGGGAGAGAGAGAGAGAGAGCAACCTGGGGGAAGAATAGTACTCATGGAAGAACCTAGACGTTAGCCTTTCAACTACAGCAACAGAGGAAGACCGAAGAAGAGAGAGCAGTGGTCGAGCTATGGAAATGGAATCTCCGCACAGCCGTTATGGATAAGCCGATAAGGCATTAGTAGCATTACGGCGATGAGCTAGTCCGGTCGGGTTATGTCAGGTATTTCTCGAGCCAGACTCCGGTTCATTCGAACCCATCCGGTCCTCCTATTGTGAAAATAATTTAATTTTCTAGTTTTTTATTTTAATGAAAATATGTTGGCTCCATTTTCATCTAAGTAGGCCCATGGATCAAAGCATCTTGGAAAAGCTTTTTGTTTCCCTATTGGATTTTGTGAGAGGGCAAGGATGACCGGGAGGGTGAGGAATGGATCCATGCACCATACTTGAGATCTTTTTCTTTTTTTTTAATGAGAAACTAAATAAATAAGGTGATTTAGCTTCCTATTTCACCAAATTGGGCTTCTTTGCACAATCCAATCGATATTTTCATCATGACTATATTTGTTTAAAAGATTGATAATATACTGAATTAAGAGAGATTAAATTTGAAAAAAATGAGACTGGGTTTTAAATAATTAGTTTTTATTCTTCATAAACATATATATTATCCATTGTATGAGTATCAATAGGTTAAATTTAGATTAAATTAATTAAATTCAAATCTGAATCTAAAAATTGATTTGTATAATTAAATTTAAATTTAAATTTTTAAAATATGTATTTGTTAATATAATCGAGTTTGAAGATAAATAATTTAATATTCAATGAAAAGTTCTAATTCGATTAGAAAAATTATACTATTTACATTTAAGTTTATAAATTTTATTTCATTAATCATGTTAGTTCTTATATGTTTTATTTTTTATTTAATTCTTATAATTTATATTTATTAATATTATACCTGTAAAATTATTAATTTATAAAAAAATATTATTAAAATTTAAATTCAAATATTATATCAATTCAAATAAATTTTGACTTACTAATAGCTCTAATATACAAATAATATTGTTGCGCTCCTTATCATACTCTTGGCTGATAAGCTGCCATGGCTCTCAACTATGGCTAAGTGAGGAAAAGAGAGATAAAATTTTGAATTATATTATTTTTAAAAAATAAGAAAAATAGTTATTTTTTAAAATCAGGAAACCAAACAATTTTTAAAAGTTTTTTTAAATTATTATTACCAAGAATTATTCTTTAAATTACTATTACCAAGAACTATTTTATTTATAAAAATATAAAATATATCCAAACAAACCTTAATTTTATGAAAACAATTCATATTCAAATTGGGATCCAAAATCAATCTCATGTTTGGTTACCCTATCATATAAATGCTATAAAAAGGAAAAGACAAGGCCATGTGAAAATTTAAGTGATGGAGGCCTGGCAACAGAGTGTAAAAATTAAAAATATTTTAAATTATTATTACCTTTAATAGCTAAAATATTTAATAATTTGTCAAATAAAAATAAAAAATTAAATTGACCAGAACGTTGACACCATTTAGTACCATATTTGGACCCACAAAGTCACAGAGACAAACATCTCGTATGGGCCCACTTAACATAATTGGGCCACAGCCCAAAGAAGACCGATGCCCACCAAAGGCCCGAAAACTCACCACCTTTCCTTTGTGGGGTCACTAGAATCCCCTAAAAGCTGCCTTCTCTCTCTAGCCCCACAATAAAAACCCTAACATCTTCTCCTCTCTCACTCCAGTCCCCATCTGCAACCCTAGCGGTCGGTTCCTCTCCGTGGAACATGGGCTCGGAGATGATCCTCCAGAAGTTTTCACAAGAACAACCCACTAGCCACAACCACGTTTCCAACACAACCACCTCCTCCTCCTCCGCTGCCGCCGCCGCTCTACGGCGACTCTAAAGGTGAACCATCAATTGGTTCCGGCGAGAAGAGCTGGAGCTCCAGTGTCGAAGGATCGCCACACGAAGGTCAACGGCGCGGCCGTCGTGTGCGGATGCCGGCGCTATGCGCCGCTCGGATCTTCCAGCTGACGCGGGAGCTAGGCCACCGCTCCGACGGTGAGACCATCGAGTGGCTTCTCCGCCAGGCCGAGCCTCCATCATCGCTGCCACCGGCACCGGCACCATACCGGCGGACCCTGTCTCCACCGCCGCTGGTGCGGCACCCATCTCCTCCCCCCAATCCTCCATATCTGCCCCGCTTGCCGCGCCGCTCCCGGCGGTATCCGGCGGGAGCCACATCCTACTGCGATGTTCACTGTGGCGCCGCCAAACTGCCGGCTGGATCTCTGTCAGCCACCGGGAATTGACTTCTCCGGAAATGGGTACCGGCACATGCCATTCACGGCGCTGCTGCTGCAGCCGGCGACGGACGAGGCAGAGGAGAGACGGCAAGAGGAGGTCCTCGGAGAGCAGAAGCTATAGATGGGTGTGTGTACATAAATAAGTCGATAGACATGGTGTTGTCTGTGTAATTTATGTGTGTTCTCTCAGAATTAATTGTGTTTAGGGTTGGGGGGCAGTGTGATTTGTGAAGTAGAAGACTTGAAATTTTGAGGGGATTTCCATTTTGGGGGTGAAAATGTCGACTTCTGGTTCAAAGACTTTTTGAATTTTCTCTCTTTCGAAATTTCTTTCTCTTTTTCTTTTTAAAAGAAAATTTCTTCATATGGGTCTCTATGAGGAGGTGAAGGTGAAGTGTATGTAGGCTACGATAGATTCATAATTGGATAAAGATGGTGGGCCCTTCTTTGCATCTTGGAAACTATTATTATCTTCCCAGAATGTGAAAATGCAAGATTTGAGTGTTTGGCTTTGGGTGGGTAATGTTTGGTTGATCGGTTTTTAAAATGCTATTAAATACGAGTAATTCGATTAAAAAAATGTTTTAAATTTTGGGAAATAATAAAATTGTTAAATCTAGATAATTAAAAAAAGTGATACATGATATTCTAAATATTATGAAAAATAAAATATTCTTTAAAATGTTTTTCCTAAAAATGAGGTAATTTGATGAGAACAAAAATTAGAATTTATAAAATTTTAAGTTATTAAATTGTCTATATTAATAAAATAAGAGAATAATTTAATAAAATCTTTCTTATTTCTCATGTTATATGTACTGACAATCAAACAAAAACTTAAAAGATCAAATCATATTCAGGACTATTATAATTTTTCTCATCAATTTAATAAATGAAAGAGATAAAAATTATGAAGTTCGAAAAAATTTTAGTATATATTATTTTTTCCTGTTCCTTGTAGTTGTAAAAAATATAATGATTGAATTTTGTATGATTAAAAAAGCCATCATAAAAGCTATAGAAAGTAAAAATTTTGGCCCAAATAGACCAACACTTGGTTTTGATCCTTGTCACAAATAGTCAACAAACACCAGGAGACTTGTATGGAGGCATGGTTCGTTTTCTGTCACGGTCGATTGACTTGAAAGGACAATTAAAAGTCAGTCATTTCTCACCAACACATATTAACTTATGACTTATTGGGAATCATTTTAGGGTTTTGTTGAATATCTGTTTGTGACATGGGTCCATGCAATCAAAGAAAATCATGTTAACGAGAAAACGCTTGAGAAGACTATTTGATTGGCTTTTCTTTAAATTATAGTAAGTAATAAGAAGACTCGTCAGTTCTCAACAAGAAGGGAGGGTAGAGTGTGAAGATGCCAAACCTTTATATCCCAATTCCCAAATTTGTCTCTCTTTATGAACTGGGTTATTTTGAATTTAATTAAACTTTATTTAACTAACAAGAATAATAGACAATTAAATGAAAAATGACCACGCCAGCTGCACATAACTTGTTAAATTCCCCAATTATGCTTGATCATCCATCAAGAAACAACTAAACAATCTCCACCAAAGATCTTGTCTGTATTCTTCATTATTTCTCAAGACTGTTGGAAAAATCATACACTGTAATTGAAGTTCTCCACATGGACATCCCAGTTGGGGGGGGGGGGGGGGGGGGGGTGTTATTGCTTTAATGAATAGCAGTATTTTGCAGAATAATAAAGGGCGAAAACATCTATAACTGTGAATCATCTACCGGAGTTGTGAACTAAAAACTATAAGAATACATATTCCTGCTCCACGAGGCTGCATGAGCCAAGGATCAGTGCAGAAGGTGAGTCTACTCTGCATGAGGTCAGTAGCTTCTAACGCTTGCTTCCAAACTGCCACCACCTTTTCTTCTTCTTCGATTCCAGAGGCGACAATTCTGATTTGAAAGATTACATTGTTTGTGGGTCATGTTAGGTCTAGATTTCCAAATGCCGAAGAAAATACAAGACAGGTTTTGATTGGTTATAAAGCTGGGAACTCAAAAGATCAAATTTATTCAAGGTAAGTTGAGAGAAGTTACCCCCTGGAGAACAAATGGAGTTGTAGTGCACCTCTGCCCAGAAGCTCAAGAAAATGACTGTGCAAGCACGAAATAATCACTATAAATCCTATAAATTACCAAAACCAAATCACAAACAATTGTTGTTTCTTCCTTACTATTTGTCAAAAAGGAAAAATAAATGATAAAGGGAAGTATATAACAAACCAAATACAAATAGAAACACAACACATACACACACACACACACACACGGAAACAGAAAGAAGAACTGTTAAATTCATGAGTTTGGTCTTTCTCTGTTGCACTACCAAAACATTAGGGACAGAGGAAGAGCAGAAATACAGCTAATTATGTCATGGCTACAAGTCTTACCCTGGGTAAATTGTGTTAGTTTATGGTAATCTGAGATAGGTGGCATGACAACAAAAGAATTAATAGACCAAGGCAAGGTCCGCACATACTATGTAGAACCTTCAGCTACATCTAAATCTGACCTCTACCAGCATTTAAACTCCTATCCAATTCAAGTTCACCATTAAGTTGATTCCCTGGTTGACAAGAAATATTAGAGCCTCAAAAGAAGTGGCCTTTCAGCAGCAGCACTAAGAAAGCCAAAGACCTTGTACTAACCTGTTAAATTTATTGGTTAACAGTAACAAGCATTAATCACTCAATCATAACTCAATCAAGTTAGTATCTTTAACTATGTAGTTAGCAAATAAATGGGAAACCAAAGGACCCTAACCCTCTCTCGTTTATTCATTGAGAAATAGGTTGATAAGAAAAAATTCAGACAACTATTTTATTCTAGTTTAGCAAACTCCAAGTTCCACCACCAATGAAACTGGGTACAGTTCTTTTGCACTGAAACAAAGAGACTGCTAGAGACCAACACAACGTTTGCATGAAAAGGATTTCATAGCACCAATATGTTGTTAGACTTTTTCCATATGGCATCTGCTAATTACTATCTATATCTGCTCAGGGGTGACAGCTGGTCACAACTTACTGTAGCCTGACAATAGCATATATTTATGAAAATGTGTTGTAATGTAATCTACTTAAGTTTCCCATATAAACTTTTTAAGCTGTTAAAACTTAATGAGCTTATGCAGTTGGCAGATATCAGTCACTCATAGACAACCTTTACAAGCAGGTGTTAATATTACAGCCATATGCTAAGGTAGATTATATCAGAAGGATTGGAAATTCAGGGACAGTAAGTAAGAGAATATTTGACGTTTGAGAATAAGAAGTGAATAAGAGTGAAAAATCCCAGCACAGAAATTGGGACAAGAGGAATTATACTACCAGGAAAAAGCTACCAGAACTAGTCCCCTTATTACATACAAAATAAAGCTTACACCAGGGTATAATTTGAAAGGCAATTATTTTTAATATTCTACAGTGGAAAGTCAAACCTGGGACGTAAGAGATAACTGTTGAAAAGAACTTGTGCTAATTTAGTACAACATATTAGAACAAAACCATCATTAGAAGCTCACAGAAATTGGGAACCAATAACAGTTACCTCGTTTGGACTTTTGGTCCTTTGGAAGAATCTCAATAAAACAGGTGTCTTTAAATGATGTGAAGATGCAAATTATTACACCATACTGCAGACAAGGTTAAGATGTATTAGTTTTACATGAAATAAATGCACAAACAGAACTAGTTAATTGCAACCCAAACTTAGTAGGTTATTTAACAAAGGTTATGCAAGAACATTACATATGTGACATTTGTGGAGGAGGTTGCTCAAACATGTAATATATGTACAATATTTATTCACAAGTCAATGAAAGGAAATGTTTCCACAAGCAGTATTAGCAAGAAATCTAGACTTAGACCCTCATAAGTGCAAGCATCTGCATTTCTTTAAAGCCTGAAGAAATGCTAGAGGTTGATATCAACCTGCACTGAGGAAAAAGCTCATAAATTTTGAAATTGTAAATAGGTTGTTATGATCACAGGTGGACTACATTAAGCAAAGATCATCAGCATCACACATCTTGTTATCTTTCAACTCTAGTCCCTAGATATCACTCCCCTCCCCAATGCCCCTCCCCCCTCAAAAAATAAAATAAAATAAAAAAGAAAACAAAGAAAAGAAACAGAAATAAATAAATGAATGAATGAACTGTGAATTATGAAGAGATCAACCCCACCATTGGCAGTCTAATACATCTACATGCATAGGCAATAAACCATCTCCTTTATCACTATGCATAGATGATACCTTTTTTACTTTTTCTTTCATGTTGTTTGGGCCTTTGTGTAACCCAATTATCATCAAAATTAGCTCTCTACCTTTTTTTGGGTAAAATTTGCTTTGAAAAATTTATTGTGGCATTCGGTATAATGCATAACATTTTCTTTCTATCTTTTTTTTTTTTTTTTGGTAGACAAAACATAATCATAAATTACAATAAATTTCATCCTTATCCAATTGACATTTTCATTTAACAAAAATATAATTTGCTCCATAATATAATTCACCTTATTCTCCTAAGAGAAAGAGTTTTGGAGGCAATAAATGCTCAAATTCTTGAGAAGTGCCACTTGCCACGTCACATGGAGAATAAATTTGGAATTCTATGTGACAAAATTTTAAGGCATGACTTGCCTTTTATAGATAGTAAAGATTTGGAAGTTTGGTTCCAGAGGATTACGATAATTATAGTAAATATATATTAGGAGAGTTCGTCTAATGGCTAAGTGCATAAGAAAACTCGAGTTTTTAACACACTAAACAACATGTGAGGCTGATGAGACAGATGCATATCAGTAAAGGTAGTGTTCAGAAACCAAACTTCCATATGAATTATTCACTTATCAGGAACGGGATGGAACTGACCCATTAATACCATATTACAAATACAGATTTGAGAGAGAAAGTGGAAGAGACAGAGATTAACCATTTTACTATTTACAAATCTGTAGTGATGCAATGTTGTCAATTTTACTAAATTCATTTCTTTAGTTTGAAATAATGCAACAATTATACAAACATTTGGAGTATCACAGTATGGCAAAAGATAGAAAAATGCAAAAGTAAAGGATGTATAAATAGGTTGACTCTCAGCCTCATTCACAACCCAAATCATTTCCAATATCTGATTTCAAAGTCGGTCATATTCTTGCAGTGGAATGCCTAACAAGTTAAACAGGCCATTTGAATTCTTGTCATGTGCTAATGGGAACAGACCAGGTTATAACTTTCACATTTATATGTTGGCTAGCAATGAGCTAGACTCTAACTTGCAACTTAACTTCAAATCAATTGTAATAGAACAAATCTGGTAGCAAGTCTGACAGCAAAGGAAGAGAAGGAAAGGATTATTTTATTATAGATCGACAATCCATACCGAATCTGCAGCTGCTTGTAGCGTCACATGATCTCCCCACTCACCACTCCTAGTTTAGTGAAAACAAAGGCATCACACAGCTATTTTTGGGATTATGTGCAAAAACAGAAATAAACAACTAAAAGAGAGCATCGGTATAGTACTTTGACATCTTCTTCAAATAGTCATCATATTCCATAGGAACATATCCCTCATAAGACTCTCTATGAGATTTAAGCTGTCATTACCAACCACCACAAAAAGGAGAATATTAGGATTCTAGTCATCTGAACTATATCATGTATAGCCATATTCAAAAGTTTAATAAAATAGATTACATTCAGGGATACCACCTGATTAACAATTTGTTGCCTCACAAATTTGTGGTGGTCAGGAGTCCGATAAAATTGATCTGATAAAGCACAAAACTGAGGAAAAAAAAGAGAGAGAAAAATATAAAAAAAGAAAGCAACTAGTTACTATAATTAACAAGAAAGAAAAATTAAATTTGAAAAAATATACACAACAAGAAGGCATTATGTTTCATGGTGACGAATTGAAGAAGAATTTCTCTGAAAATCACAGATCTACTGGAGGAATACACACCTAGAGACTGCCCTTGTTCCATAAAATAATTGAACAAAGAAGAGACAGGTTAAAATAGGCCACCCCAATTCTAACTTGCATCAGGATGAGAAGCAGTAAGCACTATCTAGTAATAAAGCTACTTTTCAACTTCAGTGAACAGGAGCCCAGGTATTATGGTAAGCTACATATACTTAACTCAATATGTATTTAAGTCTCATGACATACAAAAGCAAATCCTACTTATAAATCACAAATTAAATGCATAGATTACAGTCTTATAAATTACAGAGATATCCAGTTTAATTGAGAAAATGGCAGGGTACTGGATCTAAAAGTTCAGAAAGAACATGGAAATGGGAAATTTTTGGGCAGGAACATAAGAATAATAAATGATAATCTTTTTCATCCCTCAGAAATCATTTTGTTTGAAACTATTTCTTTCTCCTTTTTCTTTCTTTTGGTCCACAGTGTCCCTTTGGCCACCGCCCGCACGCGCGTGCGCGCACCGGGGGGGGGGGGGGGGGTTGCGGGAGGCGGTGGGGTGGGTGTTGGTGTTGGTGTTGGAATTTAGAACTAATGTAGCCTCAATAAATTTGCCCATCCTTGTCATAATACATAAAGGTACCCTAAGGCAGCAGTAAGTAGAGCACATGTGGACAACAAAACAGCACAGACAAACTTGGCAAAGTTAAGGGCCATTTAATCCTAATATCAACATATTTTATTCTTGTAATGCAATGAATTAGAAATCTTATGCTGGAAGAAGGTTAAGAGGTACATACATCTTAACCATGGTAACTACCTTTAATTCCAAGAAACATCAAAATGCTAGAAATGCAGACTGCATGGATAAACTGACAAACCTGACAATTGCCATCCCCCTGAACCTTGCGCTCAACCAATCCATATAATTGCAGTCTATAAAATAATATCCAGAGTGAAGCTTAAAGCATTAGTAAGAACATCACCAGCAACAACAAACATATGGTCTTGTAATACTAAAAAACATACTAAATAAACTATAATCTTTTTCATTGTTAGGCCCATGCACAAAAAAAAAAAAAAAAAAAAAAAGCGCATGGAAAAAAGCCAATGGGAAAAGTTTTACTTCTTTTGCATTCCCAAAGTTCTGGGTGAATTTAGTCTATCTAGTTCATACCAAAAGCCAGGGATTTACATAAAGTAGGATCAAGCCAAATCAATAGTGTAGCTGCTGTTGATTAGATACATGCAAAAGAACTACAATAAGATATTACGTTTTATTCTTTTTTAGAGAAAAAAAGGGACAAAACAATGGAAGAAACCTGTCTAAAAGCCTTTGATGATCAGATGTTGCTTCATCATTTGAAGGTATGTCACCATTAATTCTAGGATATGCTGCATAAAACCAACAATAAATTTAAACATATGAATATTAGAAATAGAAAATGTACCAGTTACAAAGACAGGAAGATATGAAATATATTTGATCAAAATTCACAACAGTGAAAGCAGAGAAATGTTCATTCTATGTTAGATCCAACAAAACAAATAACACAGAAGATTTAAGTACTTGCTAAGCAAGCACAAACCAGAGAAAACCAATTAAAGATTGCTTCCTCATTCTTTCCTTTGGGCTCTTCAGGTGCTTATAATACCTGGATTCTTGAACTTCCTAGAGTAGCATTGGAAAATTATTGCTCATTAGGGGGTCAAAATAATCATGTATAAATTAACTGATTATCTGGATGTTTCATTTGGGGAAAAAAATGGTTGAAATCTATTTTTCGCATTTCAAAAGTACGATTTTGTAGATGTATATGGTAGGAGGAGAACAATAAGACATCATATTGTGTGCTTATGGGACCTCAAATGCCTCTAAACATCCAATAAATATTTAGGTGCTCATATACCAAAGTTGAATTATAATATAGCAAACATGTCTAGTTAGACATACATGTCATCAAAGTAGAAGAATATGCTACTAAAATTACAGAAAAATTTTGAGACCACTCTATGCATAAAAAGCTATAAGCTAGTTTGGAAAGACCAATTCACACAAAGCAAATCAAATAAATGAATAAATAACAACATAAAAAGCCAAATTGTCATGTCTTAGGCATGAAAAGTATATCCAGCACTTGGTTACATATCTGGGCCTGAAGCTTATAACAAGTCCATGAGACATGTTACGATCACTAATTCAACTCTATATCTGATTTCTATACTATCTAGCAGCTTGACATTTTACCAATGAATTCATTTTTTGTGGTTCTAAGAACAGATATCCTAGTTGATGAGGGTACTTTTGGTCTCTTTTTTTTTTTTTTTTTTTGGGTGAATGCAAATTGTATAAATTAGACAATCCTTGAGGATCAGCAGGTTGGTCGCATCTTTCTTCTTCCTCAAAAGCAATCTTCTTCAGATCAAATAAAGACCAGGGAATTTATGAGGGAAGTTCACAACAAAATCTATTTTCTGACATGCAATCACCAGGTTTTGACTTTTAACAAGTAGTAAGTGCTGGTCTGTTTTCAAAGCCCTCCACTACCTTATCCTCAGCATTGAGGCAATGATGTTTAAATATAAAGGACAGCTTGGACTAGGTTCTAGTTCCAAATGTTAAATTCTCTGTTTACCAGTCATATGACTAGACCAGTAACTAAGCAACAGTACAAGGAATAGCAAATACAAGAATGTCTAGAAACAGTCAAACCCAAAGGGATAATGGTCAAGAATGCCAAGTCAAGATTTTTATTCTCTGTCGAACCTTGGGGACATACAGAACTGAGATTTCACTATCAACATAAAATTAATATGCTTAAGCTATTAGGTTAAACTCATGACTGAGCTCTAAGATACAGCTGATAGATTGCAAAATAATGTTGAAGGCTACTCATAATGCACTCCAAAAACCAAAATGCATCAGTTACTAACTGTAGAGGCAAGGACAAGTAATGTTAACCATAAACAAAAGGGGGAAGACAAACAGGTGGCCACGATTTCTGTTGCATCAATATTAGAAAATGGAAGTCCTAGTAATAAGTTTTACTCAATTATCAGTTTGGTGCAATGTGAATCACAACTTTCCGCTCATACAAAGAAATCAAACTGTTAATGTTGTAATGCCACTCAGGTGACTAGAGAACTGAAGTTTGCATAGGAAAAGCAGAGAGGTATATGCCAAAGGTCTAACACCCTCAAAATATATAGTTATACATGCGCATATAAATCACAACGCATTTCACTTTCTAAACATAAACAGAAAGATAGCTAGCAGTGAAGCAGCATAGCGTTTAGGAAAGTTCTATGATGAATATCACCAAATTCTTCAATTTTATATGAAACTGAGGAAGAGGAGTCAGAAAAGATCATTGTAGTTTATATAAGATCCACTTACAGGAACAGGAATCATTTGGTTCAGTCTCCTGCACACTTCTCCATCAGACTCGTCAGATATTTCCAGATTATAACAGGAATACTCCTCTTCATCAAGTGATTTATTTTCAGGACTAGAACATGAGCTTGAGGGACCCATATCATCTTCTGTAATTGATATTGAGAAAATTCTCCCTGAAGAGCATGTGCAATAACCTCATCATTTTCAAAATTGCGACACTCTGTATTGTAATTATCATCTCCAGCATACTGTCCATGAGTGATGCTGATGTCACCTTGATTGTTGTAGCCATAGTAGCTAGAATTAAATAAGTCAACGTCAAGAAAATCAACACCCCAGCGAACAGCATCAGAATCTGGCTCATACATATTCACTTGCAAAAAACTTTTCCCAGTCCAAATGCTATCAGAATCTCCCTCCCTCCCCTCCTCTCGTCCCCCTGGCTACTACCAGTCAACACCGCTTCTGGATTATGCTTTATCTCTATGACTTCAGTCAACTGTAATGAATACTAAACACTTTTTTAGCCAATGAGAAGAAATGCTTTGAATCAAACCTGCCAGACAATTATTTGTTGATAGATAGATTTCAAATTACTAGATAGTCAATACAACCAAAAGAAGAGATATAGGTTTCTCAAGGCTAGAACACATACATCCTGAATTCAGAAACTAGCCTAGAATTAAGGTTAACCTAGGATATATGATAAGTAACAAGAAAAGAAATTTTATTCAACATTTATTTGATTTGTTAAACCATCATATAAGCCTAGAATCTTACTCTGCCTCATCAATGTGTCAGTCACTATAATGAGTTAAAGAAAACGCAACAAGTCATCTAATTCACACCTAGAAGGTTAATTTAATTACATTACCCACATTTTTCCCCTATTGACGTTCTTTCTAGTAATTGAGGATATAAGTACATTCATACCACATCCAGTTTATAAAAATAAAAAAAAAAAAAAAAAAAAATGATTGGAAGCATCAGAACTTAAATATACCATATCCAGGAAAAAAATTGATTGAAAGCATCTGAAATTAAATAATGTACCATTTGCAGATAAATAAAATCATTTGCTCCTTGACATGATACAACCTCATGAATTTATTGCTCAGTTTATAAACCTGTCTGGTAGACGTACATCTCTAGATTCTTTGTCATATTATTGACCAATGCTTCCAGAAAGAAAGAAACGAGAATAAAATCCAATTTGGATAATTGCAAATGCAAAAGACAGGCAAACATTAAATTTTTCTAGCTAGATTGTCAAGATACTAAAAAGACAATTCATCTGTGGTGAGACTTTTCGGAAGTAATCTTTTATCCTTAATGTCTATAGTCTTCACAGGAAATATACAAGACTACTTCATTATTACATAAAAGAAGCACCAATAGGTAATTGTTAATTGCACACAGAAACAAACAATCAAATATATAAATAAACTTACACAAACCATCTCCCCAAACTGGTATTTCCCCGTTAATAGATACAGGGTCCATGCTTATCATAAAAATGATTTTTGGTCCAAAAATTTAATCTAAATATAAAAAATTATTAATTTACATTTTAGAAATTTTGAATTGTATGGTAACCTAATATTCCTAACCTCCAATCCATATATGTTGCACCTGGCATCCTCGCAAAAGGTAAATACATTCTGAACATTCTGAAGATAATCAAAAGTTTTCTGAATATAACTATGTGGTATTCCCTTTGACCAAATATCAATTACCCGTATCTTCTATACCACGTATAGGTATCCGATCTTCCTTTTCTGCATCATGTTCAGCAAGTACGGCAAAACTTTTAGTTTACAATTCCAATTAAACTAAACTCACTGTCCCTTCCCCACCCAAAAAATAAAAAATAAATAAAAATAAAAGATCAAAGTGAAGCTACCACCAACCCAACAATGGGATGAGAGTAGAAACAAGATGGCAAAACTTGAGCAGCATCGTAGCACATGTCTAAATCCTTTGCAGGAGGAAAGAGTTATTCAAAACTTTAGTAGTAAGGAATCTCAAATTAACTAATTCCAATTTCCAACCGTCCTAATTAGAACCGAATAATCAGTAAGCAAAAAAAATAAATAAATAAGACTTTTATTGGATGCTGCGAATCAATTTATTGTGCAACCAGACAAATCAGTGATGACATAAACAGTATAGGCAAAAGAAAACATAGAAAAATAATTCACCCTAGATTGAATCGCAGTGACAATCAAGCTATTCGCTGTCTTCGCCGGACAAAAAAGCACGCCGCGACACCGCCGAAGACGATGACGATGGAACGAAGAAACATGGCAAGGCGCACTGGGAGCGTTTATATACAGTTGCACGGTTAAATATCGAACAATTTGCAAATCGACGCAACCTCTGATGAAGCCTGAGAGTCCGCGTTGGGCGGCCAGAAAGCTACCGTTGGTTTAAGCGGAACTTTCTTGAGCGACCCCACCTACTTTTTACATGATAAATGAAATTTCCCCCAAACAAATGTTAATTAATCAATAGTTTGTACCAAAAATGTAAATTAAATATTAATTAATCTCGTTGCAAGTTTTCGCCGCTTAATGCTTACGCTGTCACGCGCATAAATGATTAATTAATTAAAACTTTTAAGGAAGTATAAAAGAATATTTGTGTGGGCCCACTTTAAGACCAATAATCTTCTTACTTAAAAAGTTCCGCGTCAAACTTTTGTCTTTTTACCAATGCCGAAAGTAATCTTATACGTTTTTCTGCTTTTTAAATATTTATTTGGAGTGAATATTTTTTAAAATTTCTATCTTTTATTTTGAATTAGTTCAAATTTTAATAGATAAATTTATTTTTTAAAAGATAATGTTTTATTTGTTTGCGTGTCCGCCATTTTTGCTCTTTCGTTACTTAAATGTTGGAAGACCTTTCCTACCACCCACAAAATGAGCTGCAAAAAAAGTATTACAAGAAAAAAAAAACTAGAATTATATAAGAATCATAAGTTAAAATAATTACAAAATTTTAAGTTAAATTAAATAAAATAAATTTTAAAAAAAATAATTATTGGAAGAAAGATGATTAAAGTATATTTAGAATGGGTCAATTTAGAAATATTACCTAAATTCATTTTAACTATAAGTACATGTGAAATTATATAAACTTTTAAATGTAAAAAGTAAATTTTAAAATAGTTTTATAAAATTCTAATTTGATAAATCGAGTTTAAAAAAAATTGTCTTTTTATTCAATTTGCAAAAGTCGAAATAAACATCCCTAAGTATTAGGAAGAAAAATACATTGACACAATATCTAATAATGTCAATATCTAATAAAAATATATAAATTAGTGATTCAATAACCGTGAAAGTGTGTGTGTGTGTTAATGCTAATAATTTTTTTTTACCATTTGTCAATTCAAATAATTGTTACATGTGATTGATATGATATATATGTTTTATTACATCGAAACTACATATATTATATTTATACTTGTATATATATATTTGGTACGAGCCCTGCTTTACTTAATATTACATTCATTGCATAGCCTCAATTCCAGTTACTCTTCTTAGATGTTCAATTGTAGTCAACATAAAAGAAACATAATTATTTTTAATATATATATATGTATATATATAAATATGTATTTATATATATTGGTTCTTAGCATGGTTCTTGCTTTCCACTACTACGATTAAGTGGCGAGGAATTGATTTATTAAATAATGTAAATATTTAATTAATAACCACATAGGGGAATGATGGAGGGCACAATTAGGGGTGTTCATCAATTTGGTTCAGTTTATTATTGAATATTATTTAAATTGAACTAAATATATTAGTTTTAGAGTTACTTCAAAATGATTGGTTTCCTGTGTGTAAAAAAATTGAACCAAATTAGATATGATTTAAGTTAGTTTAGTTCAGTTGACTTAATTAGTTTTGCATATGTTTTCTTTAAAACAAAAATAAAAGAGAATAAAATCAAATATGAAATTTAATTTTGGTACTAAACTTGTACCTGCTAAAAGAGAAATTGAAATTCAGCACAAATTAATGACTATTATTTTATATAATATATATATATGATATATATTTATATTTTAAATAAATAAAACCAAAGTTAAATTGGTTTAGTTCGATTCGTTTTTGTAGAGATAAAATCGAAAATCGAATTTCAAATTAAACTGAATCAAATTGATCGGTTTGACAACTCCCTAAATTGCATTAAACTGATTCTTTTCTATTTTAATTAATTTAATTGATTTAATTTGGTTTAAGTCAGCCAAATTACTCTGAATCAATTTTGAACACCCTAGGAAAAGTGTCTAAAATTAAAGTAGTAATTGACCAAGTCGGTGGCATGATTTATGCCCTCACATGCCTCCTCCATCTCATGTTTCTTAAGTGGTGAGAGTAAACAGAGTCCCTAAATATCATTAAATTGGTGTATGACTAATATTTAAATAAATTAGGTATTCATATATCTATATATAAATGTTTTTCATACCTAATTCAAATGGCAAACATTAATTTAGGTAGATCATTAACTGTTAGTCTCAAAGTTGCATATTTATTTTGATAATGACAAAACAAATTAAAATTATTATATATATTTATATAATGGATAATATGGACAAATTATAATATTAAATTTATTGTTTAACTACATACACTGTATGTGCTAAATTGTGAAACTGTCAAATTAAACATGTGTGTAGTAAATTGATTATGTCTTACTATAGAAAAGTCAAAAAATAAAAAAATCAATTTTATATGAAACTATACTCAAATATATTTATTTTGATATATAGTTTATCTTATATACTATTTTATATTAAAACAATTTATTATATCAATTTCATATATTATTTTATGAAAAAGTTATTTTTGAAATCTGCATGATATAAGTTTTAAATAATCAACTATAACTTATAATATAAATAAAATTCTAAATTGAATTTATTTCTAATGTAGACGTGCTTAGCTTTAAATATATATATATATATTATATGCACATTTTACATTTATAAATTGATAGATATAATTTTTCAAAATAGGTCATTCTACTGAGTGACATTATCAGCAAACAAAATGAGTATATCATAATATTTTTATCATATCTTAAAATATAAAAGTCAAATTTGTACAAATATAATTTTGAATGAAAAGTAGACATTATAAGATTTTCAAAAGTATATCATTTGTTATTTTTAAATACAAATTTAAATTTCTAGACAATTTTGAACTTGTCTAACAATTTTTGTCAAAAGCAATTTTACAGTCTAATATGTCGTTGAACTTTTGATCATTTCTCTCAAACAGTATATGATAATTCAATGATTCTTTTTGCATTTGAAAATAGACTCATTTCAGAGTATTCAAGAAATTTTTAAGATTTTTTGAATGTTCGAAGCCATTTTATTTGAATTTTTGAAATAAGCTAATGTGCAGTTACTGTTGACAAATAATTTTATTTTCTACAAAGGCTAACGTCTTTCCAACGTCTCTTTGTATTTTTGCTTATAAAAGGAGCACAGATTGAAGAAATAAAGACGCAACAACAAGCTCTCAAAGTTTTATCAATCTCTTTCTAAAATTTTTTATGTTTTATTATTTATTATTAGATCAAATAGTGCATATAGTAAATTGTTTTTTTTTTCCTTAAGAGTGTCTATTTGAAATGAGATTATTTTTATATATGAATAGTAGTTAATCTTACTTAAGAGAAATTGCTACATTTCTACTTCGTCTTCATTACCATTTATATTGGTGTTGAAAGCTCACCGAATTAAAAGTTTTGTAACCGTGATTTCTTGCCTTCACTAAGTGTAAGGGATTTTGTTTGTACTCGAAATTTCTTACCTCCGTCAAGTGAAAGAGATTTAGTAGAATCTCAGTCGGTTGGAGCTCGAAAGATTTGACGTAAACTTGGATAGTAAGTCAAGCTATTATAAAAAAGTTTGCATCTCTTATCCCTACTTTTTTATTTTATTTTTGTTTATATTTACTTTGGGTGAATTGTATTCAATCTTTTAAATTTTTTTTACTTAATTTCCGTGATAAAAATCCAATTCACCCCCTTTTTAGGTTGTCTTTTGGATAATAATTAGTATCAGAACTAGATTCTAAATATTGACCTTAACAAATCTTTAGAATAAAGATTATACATTATGGCAACCATTTGTGCACATGAAATTATGAATGGTCAATTTATTACTATATTACATTTTTTTAATGATAGTGATTTTGGTTATTAAAAAATTATGATAACTATTTATATTCAACAAATGGAATATGATATTTTAAATATATTATTTAAGAAGGATACAACACTCCCATGGTAGGTAAAGATAATATAGTAATTGCTAAAGATAAAAAGGATTTGGATGAAAATTATAAGAAAAATTTTATAACTAATTCAAAAGCCATGAATACATTATTTTGTGCACTAGATAGAAATGAATTTAATAGAGTCTCTACTTGTAAAACGGCACAAAATATTTGAAAAATACTTGAAATTACACATGAATGAACAAGTAGAGTTAAGAATGTAAAACTTAATATACTCATTTTACCGATATTATTAATGGTATGATTTCTCTTAGTAAAAACTTTAATGATAAAATTATTGTAAAGAAAATACTTAGGATACTTCCCAAAAGTTGGACTCTAAATGTGACTGTCGTACAAAAGATAAAAGATCTTTTCAAAGTGTCAATTAAAGAGCTTATAGGATTACTAATGACCTATGAAATGAATCAAAGAAATGAAAAGGAGGAAAAATAAAAAAGATGAGGGAGCATTACTCTAAAATCTATCATGAAAGAAAACTCTAATGATAGTAAAGTAAAAAGCGATGACAAAATTGCATATTTTACAAAAAGAATCACTAAACTACTTTAAAAAGAAGAAATTTGAAAAGGAGACAAATGAGAGGTGATAAAAAAGAAAAATTTTCTCATAAATATATTGTATGCTATGAATGCAAGAAACGTGGGTATATAAAATCGGATTGTCCACTTTTAAAGAAGAAGAAAAAGGAAAAGAAGTCATGAAAGCCACCACTTGGATCTAAGTGATGAAAGTGACTCGATTGAAGAATTAAGTGGAAGTGACATTGGTAACTTATGTCTCATGACTACTAGAGAAAGTGATAATGAGGTAAGCTCATCTTCATCTACTTTTAGCACTTCTAATTTATATTATAATGAGCTATTGTATGCATGTGATGAATTACAAAATGAATTAACAATTACTAGAAAAAAATATAAAGACTTAAAAAAGAAGTTTTCAAATATCTTTAATGAAAATGTTAGTTTGAAAAATGAAAATGATAATTTGAAAATTCAACTTACTTCCATATCTAATAATGAAATAAATAATATATTGAGAAAAAGAGTTGAAGAGTTTATAAATGCTTTATCTAAATTTACTAATGGAAAGAAAAATTTAGATAAATTGCTTGCTACTCAAAAATATGATTTTAATAAAATCGGATTAAGTTACAAGACTTGTCAAGGATAAAAATTTTATAAAAATTATTTTGTAACAAGTTCTAATCAAGATAATCCATTTATTACATATTATTATTGTAGTGAAAAGGAACATTATGCATGCGATTGTTCGTTAAAAAAAAATTGTTAGTTGGATCTAAAAATATTTTAGTTTCAAATGATTATAAATGAAAAGAAAAATGCAACATTGCATCTATTTGCGTTTCTATGAGAACATATGCTAACATTGTTGGACCCAATAAAGTTTGAGAATCAAAAATCAAAACCTAATTTATTTTTATAGAAGATTTGTATGAAGAGCACCACAAGGAAGAATAAAGTGGTTTTTTGATAGTGGATGCTCAAGGCATATGACGGGTGATTACACAAGGTTTAATTCTATTTTAAAAATAAATGGATGGTATGTGACTTTTGGAGACAATACAAAAGGTAAGATTATTAATATTGGAGAAATTGGTAACCCTAACTCCCTCATTATTGATAATATTTTGTTTGTTGATAATTTAAAACATAATTTGCTTAATATTAGTCAATTATGTGATAGAGGTTATAAAATTATTTTTCAAAATAACGCGTGTAAGGTTTTTAATAAGGATAATAACTTAGTATTTATTATCTTAAGAAATGAAAATGTATATATTATTGATTTTGATAATTTAGTTGAACAAAATGTGAAATGTTTGAATGCATTACATGATGATTCTTTGTTATGGCATAAAAGATTAGGTCATTATAGTATGGATATAATTTCTAAACTTTTAAAAAAACAACTATTTATTGACATACCTAAATTCAAATTTAATAATGATAAAGTTTGTACTCTTTGTGAATTAGAAAAATAAAGAAAAAATTCTTTTAAATCTACAAATGTGGTTTCTACGTCTAAGCCTTTACAACTTTTACATTTAGATTTATTTGGACGTTCTCAGGTTGCAAGTCTTGGTCGAAAATTTTATACTTTCATAATTATTTATGATTTTTCAAGATTTACTTGGGTATTATTTTTAACACATAAGAATGAAGCATGTTCTTAATTTTTAAAATTTTGTAAAAAAGTTCTAAATGGGAAAGGTTGTATGATTTCAAAAATTAGGAATGATAATGGTGAGAAATTTGAAAGTAATGAATTTGAAAATCTTTGTAATACTTATATATATGAGCATAGTCTTTTTACACCTAAAACCCCACAACAAAATGAAGTTGTTGAAATAAAAAATAAAAATTTACAAGAAACGACTCAAACTATGCTTAATGAATACAAGCTAACTAAATATTTTTGGGTCAAAGCAGTTAATATGGTTTGTTATATTTTAAATTAAGTTCTTATTAAACCAATTATTAAGAAAACTCCATTTGAACTTTGGTTTTATAGAAAATCTAAAATTGATTATTTTAAAGTATTTGGGTGTAAATGTTTTATTTTAAACACTAAAGATAATCTTGGTAAATTTAATACAAATTCGGATGAAGGTATATTTTTGTGTTGTTCCACTACAAGTAAAACTTATAGAGTTTTCAATAAAAGAACTAATGTAGTTGAATAATTTATGCATATTACATTTGATGAAATTGATCTATTTTTGCATAAAGTCATATATGATGATATTGAGAATGATTTAATTAATTTAAATATTAATGATAAAAAAAAATTAAGAATCTCCATAGTATAAAAAATTTTAATGAAACTCTACATAGTGATTTACCAAAAGTTTGAAAGTATAAATCTAGTTACTATATGGAACAAATTATGTCACACCCCACCCCGTAACTCAAGCGAGGTGTGACAATGGAATAGAGTTTAGCAACTTCTGATGTTCGAGATTCACTGGAGAAGGCCAAACCTTATTCAACTATCGTACCTGCTGAGTCATCTGTGTAACTCACATTCAATTAACTGAATAATATAACATAATCTGGCATATTATAATTGAAAAATTAAGTCATTAATATAACTGAAAACATAATTTCTTTATGCAACTTTTCTTTTTCAAAATAAAATCTACATATAATACAATTATTTAATTTTCACTCCCTAAACAACAATTCAAACCAGTTACTATTAACATAAGTGGGGTCTAACCTCTCTAAAATCAAAATGCTGCTGTACTGGATGCACGTGATGCACTTAGAAGTCTCTACTGTTAAAACATAAAAAATAAATAAGTGGTGAGACTTGCATCCCAGTGAATGGTTCTCCAACTAAAACCAGTGAAATAGGAATATATTGCACAATACTATAACTAAAAGTAGTTCGTAAATTGGCATAATTTATATAGAATATCATATCGTGAGATATCAATTCACTTATCATAATTTAAAAATAAGGTTAATTCACTTGTTGAGCCTACAGATCCACCCATAACAAAATATCTTATAATAGCTAATGATGAAAGTAAAAATATAATGACTCCATAAATAAACATAAAGTCTGACGTACACGTAGACGTAAATATAATATAATAAGAATCTACTGGGTGCTACTGGCCATGAGACTCGTTCCATAAGACATCACTTCCATGAACGAACACACATGACTTGTTGGTGTCGTAAGGCCCCACTAGGCAAATAAATCATATAGTACTGCCACACTAACGTGATTATCTAGCGAATTATCCATGTGAATTGAACTTATTCACATATATAACATACAGCATAAAAATGAGATTCCTGTTTCCATGTCACATAGCAAAATAATCATAACATATAAATAAAAACATTTCAAAAATAAAACATTTGGTTTTGAAATAAAACATTTATTAGTAAGAAATTAATAGTTTTACTATTTTAGGAAAATCCTGAATTTAGGAAAAAGATCACTCACCTCTACTGATATTGTGTGTGTCCAAACTCAATCTTGTTAGGCTCACTAACTGGCCGATTTACTTGTCCTAAAGTGTAACCACATACGCTATCAATAACATGCCAAATTGTGTATGAATGAATGAATATGCTAGTGCATACATGGGATGTATTCTTAATTAGGTTGTTTTCTACATTTTTTATTTGGAGTCAAAATTTATACTACACACGTACTTCGAAAATTTTTAAAATATTAATATATATTCATTGTCAAGCTAGGTATACTAGGATATATTTACGTTTACAAAATGAGTTATAATTATTTTTTTATAAAAAATAATCCGTAAGTGTGTCGGTAAAATTCTAGATTGGCCTTCAGGTAAATTTTAATGTCAACTTGGCCTTATTTTTACTAAACTAATTAAATCACTTTTTCAATAAAATTAATATAAATTAATAATAATAAAAAAATTAATCTAAACTGGTAAAAATTTATTCCCTAATATCATGAAAATAGTACTCAAACCAAAAATCTAAATCGATTAAAAGGATTTAAAATATAACTAAATTGAGAATAATAAAAATTTCATTTAAAAACTCACCTTAAAACCACACAAAAATCCATCGACTAAACTTGGTTGTCGTCTCCCGTCCCTCTCCCTAACTCCCATTCTTTATCTCTCGGTTTAACTTCTCTATATCTCTTTCCTTTTCTACCTCTTCCTTTCATCTCTTTCTTTTCTATTTCTTTCTTTCTTCTCTATTTTCTTCTTTTCTTTCTCATTTTCTTTCTTTCTTCTGTCCTTTTCTTCCGTAAAAGCACTCTCCCATGGACAAGTGGAGGAACATGTAACCCCACCTAATTATAACTCTCTCTCTCTCTAATTTTCTCTTTTTTTTCTTTTATTACTATTATTTGTTTATTATTATTATATATTCTTTTATTATTTTTTTACACTAAATTTAAACCGTTAATAGTCCCACTAATTATACTTATACAAAATAAAACATAAAACACATAATGAAGATTTTGGGTTGGGATGTTATAAATTATTAGTGATCCTAATAATTGTAGAAAAACTAGAAGTTAATTGAAAAATATTTGTAAATATTTGTCTTTTATTTCTCAAATTGAACCCAAAATTATTCATGATACTATTAATGATAAAAATTAGGTTTTGGCCATGTAAGAATAATTAAATCAATTTAAAAGAAATAAAATTTAAGAATTAGTGTCTAAACCTAGTGATCACACGGTTATTGGAATCAAATGGGTATTTAGAAATAAACTTGATAAATCCAGTAATACAATTAGAAATAAGGTAAGACTTGTAGCTCGAGATTTATTAAGAAAAATGAATAGATTATGGAGAGACTTTTGCTCCTGTAGATAGATTTGAAACTATTAGAATATTACTTGCATTTGCATCTCATATGAATTTCAAATTATTTTAAATGGATGTAAAAATTACCTTTTTAAATGGTTTTATTGTTGAAGATGTATATGTTGAACAACCATCGAGTTTTAAAAATAAGAAATATGTAGATCATGTTTACAAATTTTCAAAAGTTTTATATGGTTTAAAACAAGCTTCTAGATCATAGTACGAAAGACTTTTAAAATTTTTATTAGAAAATGAATTTTAAATGGGAAAAGTGGATAATACTTTATTCATAAGGAAAGAAAATGATAGGTTATTTATTATTCAAATTTATGTAGATGATATTATATTTGGACCTACTAATGAATCTTTATGTAAACAATTCATCTCATCTATACAAATGAATTTGAAATGAGTAAGATGGGTGAGTTGAATTTCTTTATTGGTTTTCAAATAAAACAACTCAAAGAAGGGATTGTGATAAATCAAGTTAAGTATACTAAAGAGTTACTAAAAAGATTTGGAATGAATAATTTTAAAATTATGAGAACTCGTATGAGTATCTCAATCAAACTTAATGAAGATATTAACGGAAAACTTATAGATATCAAGTTATATAGAGATATGATTGGTAATTTATTATACTTCACTGCTAGTCGTCCTGGTATCATGTTTAGTATTTGTTTGTGTGCTAGATTTCAAGCAAGTCTAAAAGAATCTCATTTGCATGCTGTCAAAAGAATTCTTAAATATCTTAAAGGAACTATAAATGTAAGATTATTTTATCCTAAAGGAACCTCCTTTGAACTTACTAATTATTTAGGTGCAGATTTTGAATGATGTAAATTAGATAGAAAAAGTACTAATAGAACTTGTTATTTTCTTGAAAAATCTTTAATTTATTGGGCTAGTAAGAAACAAAATTTGGTTGCCTTATTTATGGCCGAAGCGGAATATGCAATCGCGAGAAATTGTTGTGTACAAATTTTATAGATGAAATATACTTTACTAGATTTTGGACTTAAGTACGATCACATTCCTATTAAATGTGACAATACTAGTGTTATCAACATTTCTAAAAATCATATTCAACACTCAAGAATGAAACACATTGATATTAAACATCACTTCTTGAGAGATCATGTTCAAAAAGGTGATATAACACTAAAATTTATGAATATCGAATATCAATTAGCAGATATTTTTACAAAACCCCTTAATGAATAAAGATTTTGTTTTATTAATAAAGAACTTGATTTTATAGACTCAAGTATGTAGTTAATATTATTTGTATTAATTCATTTTTGAATGAAGAAAGTCTTTAAATATTTTTTACACATATATTGAGGGGGAGCATACATAATTTATTTATTTGATGATGTTAAAAAGGGAGAAAATTTACATGATATATGCTTAATGGATATTTTGTATTATATATTTGTTTTGTCATCACCAAAAAGGGGAGATTGTTAGTCTCAAGATTTTATATTTATTTTGATAATAACAAAATAAATTAAAATTATTATATATATAATTATATAATGAACAATATAGATAAATTATACTGTAAAGTTTATTATTTAATTACATACACTACATGTGCTTAATAGATATTTTGTATTATATATTTGTTTTGTCATCACAAAAAATGGGAAGATTTTTAGTTTCAAGGTTTCGTATTTATTTTGATAATAACAAAATAAATTAAAATTATATATATATTTATATAATGGACAATATGGATAAATTATAATATTAAGTTTATTGTTTAACTATATACACTACATGTGCTAGATTGTGAAACTATCAAATTAAACATGTGTATAATAAGTTGATTATATCTTACTATAAAAAAGTCAAAAACTAATAAAGTTAATTTTATATGAAACTATACTTAAATATCTTTATTTTGATATATAATATATCTTATATACTATTTTATATTAAAAAAATTTATTATATCAATCTTATATATTATTTTCTGAAAAAATTATTTTTGAAATCTGCGTGATATAAGTTTTAAATAGTAAACAATAACTTATGATATAAATAAAATTCTGAAATGAATTTATTTGTAAAATAGACGTGCTGAGCTTTAAATACATATATTATATGCACGTTTTACACTTATAAATTGATAGATATAATTTTTCAAAATGGGTCATTTTGCTGAGTCACATTGTCAGCAGACAAATTGAGTGTATCATAATGTTTTTATCATATCTCAAAATATAAAATTCCAATTTGTACAAATCTAATTTTGAATGAAAGTAGACATTATAAGATTTTCAAAAGTATATCATTTGTTATTTTTAAATACAAATTCAAATTTCTAGACAATTTTGAAATTGTCTAACAATTTTTGTCAAAAGTAAATTTACAGTATAATATGTCGTTGAACTTTTGATCATTTCTCTCAAACAGTGTATGATAATTCAATGATTTTTTTTTTTGTATTTGAAAATAGACTCATTTCAGAGTATTCAAGAAATTTTTAAGATTTTTTGAATATTCGAAACCATTTTATTTGAATTTTTGAAATAAGTTAATGTGCAATTACTGTTGACAAATGATTTTGTCTTCCACAAAAGCTAACATATTTCTAACATATCTTTGGTGTTTTTTGCCTATAAAAGGAGCATAGATTGAAGGAAGAAAGACACAATAACAAACTCTCAAAATTTCATCTATCTCTTTCTAAAATTTTTTGTGATTCATTATTTATTATTAGATCAAAGAGTACATAGAGCAAATTGTTTTATTTTGAGAGTGCTTCTTTAAAGTGAGATTATTTTTGTATATGAGTGGTGACTAATTCTACTTAAGAGGAATTGCTACATTTCTACTTCGTTTTTATTACCATTTGTATTGGTGTTGAAAGTTTATCGAATCAAAAGTTTTACAATCGGAATTTCTTACCTCTATCAAGTGCAAGGGACTTTATTTGTACTTGAAATTTCTTGCTTCTATCAAGTGTAAAAGATTTAATAAAATCTTGGCTGATTGAAGCTCAAGAGAGTGGATGTAGATTTAAGTAGCTAATCAAACCACCATAAAAAAAGTTTATATTTCTTATCCTTACTCTCTTTATTTTATTTTTGTTTATATTTACTGTAGGCGAATTGTATTCAATCTTAATTTTTTTTTTTTACTTAACTTTCACGATAAAAATCCAATTCACCCCCCTCTTAAGTTACTTTTTAAAATAACATTAACACTTGGTACAAGGGTATTCCTTAGATGCTTGATTAATATTATACAATGTGTAATGTTAAATTAAATTTTAAACTTAATTTAAATAATAAAATATTTGAAAATTTTATGTGAAGATCAAAAATTGGGTTCATATCTCTCATTTCATAACTTACATCTTCAATATATAAAAATAATAATAAAAATTTCATACATTTTCTTGGATCAGTCACTAAGCAGGTTTTGTTATTTAAACATGAAAGAGTTTATTTATAAATAAAAAATATACAAAATTGATTTTTATTGTCTACATAAAATTCCTAACCTCTCCCTGGGAAGGGAAGATCAATTGCTTAAGTGCCCCTTTAAGAGAAGAATGCTTCATGCTGCAACTTAAAAATCATCAAAATTCAATAGTTCCATATCGGCTACATGGCACTGGCTCCTACTAAACACAGGAGGCTTCAGCTGTGGTCTGCTAAAATTCCTTGCAACTAACTGTTACATACTCCCCAGAAAGTACATACAAGAATTCAGAAATTGACACTGCTTTCCCACCTATGCTGGTGCCCCAAACAATTTTTAATAGCAGTATTGGTCATCGGGCTTTTTGGATTTTTATGTTTGAGTCCAAAAACTAAGAAATCCGGATATTACACATTTTAGCTTCTGCCCTTCTAATTTAGAAGTCCAAAAATTATAGCATCTTATCTTCTGGACGTAATTAGGCGTAAAAGTGGAATAAACAAAGCCCAGAGCGGAAGAGACCAATGAAATCAGCATGTCCTCGCAAGCTTTGCAGACAACTTGCGAAATAGCCAATTACTTTCTCCCATTTTCACATATGCAATCCTTCTCTTAGCTTTTGAATTAGTTTCATCAGAAGGTTTTTTAGGCAGGATATCTCTAGAAGGTGCTTGAGAACCACTCACTTCTTCTGGAGCTTCAACAATGCAGTTCAACATCTCCACCACCTCACTCATCTTTGGACGTGACTTTGCGTGTCTGACTAAGCATTTGTTGGCAACAATGGCTAGCTTTCGGGCTGACCTAAAGGAATCATTCCATTCGAGTCTTGGGTCCAAAATCTGCCTAAACTTTTTCCAGTCAGTCAGGTGTGGCTTTACCCACTCTAAGAGTTTCTGTTCGTTCTTAGGACGATTTCGTTCCAGGGGTCGTCTACCTGTGATAAGTTCATAAAGGAACACCCCATAACTCCATACATCACTTTTGAAAGTTAAACGCCCTGTCTGGACATACTCAGGAGCAGCATATCCCATGGTTCCCACAACCTGAAAAAAGTCACCCACTGAATTACAGATCCATGGGAAGGAAAGGAAAAAACATGACAAGCAAAATAATGCATGAAGAATTTTTTACATTTTATAATGCGGAGGACACGAGAAAGTCTTTTCTCGTATCCAATCCATATAAATACGTTTTTCCACGTTTGTTCTCTTGACATCACAAACACAATACTTTAGACAGGATTTAATTCATAAGCCCAACAACCATGGTTTAAGCAGGAATTTAGAAGAACAAATAATTCAGTTTGATACACAACCAAAATAAATAGCAAATCACCATAAAATAAAAAATTGATATCAAAACTGTGATAGTCCAAAATGTCCAACTAAATAGTTATTCTGGCAGTGGATTGATTATATACAGGAAATTACAGCTAGGTCAACAGCTTGATGTTTGCTTGTGGTAGCACGGCTAGTAAGGTTCAAGTATCTTAGCTTGAAGGTCATCTTCACTCTTTGTTCATCTCACCAATTCATTGAAATGCAGAAAAAAGTTAAGAAAGAAAGATAAAAAGAAGATATATAGACATGGATAAAGAAAAAGCAGTTTTTGCAAAAAGAGAAATTGAATCGTCAAGTTCTTTTCTAACAGAACACAGAGAGAGAGAGGAAATAAAGGCCATATTTTAAAGACACTTCTATGTAATTTTACATGAAGGATAATTAGAAAATCCTGAATTATCTCAGTCATTATCCTCATGGTTAAAATTAGATGATCAACATGCATAACAAGAATAAGACAGGGAAAGTGCAATGCTAACAGCTTGTGGAGGATAATGTAAAAAGTAAGAGAAAAGGGGGAAATTTGAAGTTGGCAGTTTCAGCAATCAGTTGAAGTCCTTCCCTTGCCAATATAGTTCAATAGTCTAGCAAGTCTAACATATTGTATGACACATTGATTGCACTATAGTATACTGATATGAACAATATATAGTGTATAGAAATTGATCTCTCAGGTTCTTTTGGACCTAAGTTGCCACATTTTGACAACTTGATTTCTCAAACTGAGTTTTATCCAGCATTCTCAGTAAAACAAATGGAAAAATGATTTGCAGGTCCCATATAATAATGATTCCATCTTACTCAAAGATTACATAACTGCACTTTGAATTGCAAATGCAACGACAGTTGGACACGAGATTCTATTAGGTTCAGTTGATTAGAAGTTATTAATGATATGATTTAAGCATACCGCTGTCGATACATGGGTTAATCCTTCTGTAGGGCCCAATCTAGCCAGTCCAAAGTCTGACAACTTAGCATTCCATTGCTCATCTAGAAGAATGTTTGAAGATTTAAAATCTCTGAAGATGATCTACAACATGTGTAGTAGCACAAAGATATCAGTTCAACATGAGAGAATGATTTACGTTTGCCAGACTGAAAAAATATAATAGTTCAAGACTCACAAGTTGCTTGCTTTTTATTGATCACAATTAGCATTCAAACAAATACCTGAAAATCCATTCCTTCATGTAAAAATGATAAGCCCCTAGCAGCATCTTGGGCTATCTTCAATCGCATAGCCCAGGGAAGAGTTGTCTCTGATTTAAAAGACAAATGGTCCTCAACACTTTTGTTAGGCATATATTCGTAAACAAGAAGCCGTTGGATTCCTCGCTCATCGTCTTCAGCACAGTAACCCACTAGTTTGACAAGGTTTGGATGCTCAACCACCCCAAGAACATTTACTTCTGTCACCCATTCCTTGTGGCCCTGGCAGTCACACAAAGGTGGTAACAGAGAGTCAGTAAGAAAACCAAGAAGAGTTCCCTACCTTCTGAACTGTTACAAAGAAAAGGAGTACCATGACATCTCCTCAAAACTTTGAGCTGTTCCCTACCTTCAACTTAATATTTTTATCTAATGCCATCGTTTCAAAACTTCTTTGAATTGTTGCAGAACATAAACTAAAGAAATTATTAGATTTAGTTTGCTCTAATATTTACATTTGACTACCACACAATTAGAATTCATCAACTTTTGTGAGAGGATGTTGAGAATAAACAGGATAACTTGGCTACATAACAAACAGTTCTTCTGGGAGCATTCTTTTTGACTTCACAAATTTATTATGGCAAATTTGAAGATAATTAGCATCCCATTGCTCTCTCTATCTTTATCTCACCCTAGTGTTTCACTCATTTATGACAATTCGAAAGTTGGAGAAGGTTTTTTCCACAATCTTTAAAAATTTCTCACTCTATCAAAGAAACAGACACTCGTGCTCTAGAACAATGATGGATTGGGGGTGGGGATGCCCTACTTGAGTCATGAAAATTAACATTTATAAATTTATATAACCATTTAGAACCTGTACACAAGTTCTGAATGTTTATATTTACTTGCAATGACAATTACAAACTTACAAGTTGTCTATGAGTTAATTAAATTTTGATAAAGAGCTAACTGTTATGATTTATCATCCATTCACACCAAGCATTTTTTACTTTTATACAAAATTGTTATATTGTTATAATTTCTAATTTAATGCTAGGGAAGTTTCATGTGAAATTCTATATGAAATTGTTATTTTTTTTAAACATGATTACGTCTGATACATGATGCAAATAAACAAGACCTAAACTTTAATGAACTGAGTAAAAGAGAATTATAAGAAACCTGCCTGCACTCCTCTACTTGCTAATTTTTTCACAGCCACATCAAGCTTTATTTCTGGCTCTTCATAACTCTTGATTATCCCCTGATATACACACCCGAACCCTCCCTCTCCAAGTTTGGCAGTGCGGTTAAAATTCTTGGTGGCCGTCTTCAGCTCTGAATATGTAAATATTCTCAGATTAGTAGGCCTCCCAGACAAACTCAGAAGCGAGCCCCTCCCCATGGACTCTGTGCTGGTATCAGACATATCCTGAGAATTGATTTCTTCGGACGCGGAAATCCTAAACTCATGCTCCGTGACATTAGAGTTTGAGGATTGACCAAAGATTGACTTTATGGTCTTGTTTTCATACCTTTTTTCTCCAATGCGGAACGGAAAACAGTTCATAGTCTCCAATGATTAAAAGAAGCTTACTGCAAATTCAGGATGGAGAAGATGAGATTCCAATAGAAAAAATCCATTCAACTAGCTAGACAAGGGATGTTTTGGTATTATAGAAACTTAACAAGAACCATGTGCTAATAAGTAAAATTTATAATGTCCAAATAAAACCATGTGCCAATAGAAAAAATATATACCATGTCGACCTAAAACGCTAAACTTGCAATATGCTCTTTTCGCATACAAGTAAACGCTAAGACGAAAAGTTCAATCATCCCAACGTGTAGTGCAAGATTACATGAATATCTCCTACCAGAGAGAGAGAGAGAAAGAGACTCTATATGTTGAGGGGGAAAAATGAGAGATAGAGAGAGAACAGTCCACCATCTTCAACAAGCCAATTTCCATGCCGGATAGCTGAGATCAGAAGTCAAGCAAATACTAATAAGATTTCAATGGCCATAATTACCATTTATTTTAATGTCCAACCACCAAACCTACCAAAATCAAAAGAACAGCCAGCAACGTCCAGAAAAATATGCATTTCCTCTAAATACACAAAGAACCAGCCAGACTGCAAAAATTTTTATAAAAAAGAAGAGAAGAAAGAAAAACCCATTTCAAGATTCCCAATTCGATTAGATAAATTCATGGGCCAAACGAAAACTCCCAGCTCTTGGGCGTCAGAGAAAGCAACGCGAAAAACCCACCTCAAAAATCTGTCTGATTGCAGAAATACAGCCTAAATGAGAAAATCCAGCTTTTGAGGCGTTAGAGAAAGTGGCCCAGAAAGTAGAAATAGTCTCAGAACCCAGAAGAGGCGGAAATGGGCTACAAGACCTAGGAGAAGTCTGCTCACGGCAGCTGGAAGCCAGTCTATCAACCGGAGTGAGAAGAGTCACGTGAAGGGTTTCTAGGAAGGAAACGGGAAATTCACCGAGTAAACTCAAAAGAGCGTTAAATTTCGGGGTTCCGTGTGAAGGCGGCATTGAGAATTAATAGGCCCAAGACCGCGTGGGCAGATAAGAGAGGAGTCCGATCCGACACGGGGACGAAGAAAAGTCTTCCGAGAAGACTGAGGAAGGAGAAGACGACTTGGAGTTTAGAGAGGGAGACTCGCTGGGACGAGGCAAGAAGAGTAGGAGGCGGAATTTTGAACCGCCAAGGGGGGCATTGATTTTTAGCAAAAATGAACATACAAGAAAGAAAAATGTTTTTGTTGGACTTTTCTTTATGTCCAAGGAAATTATTTTTTGACCTTTTTCACCATTAATTATTTTAAAAATTATCTTTATCAAAAAAAATATTTTTAAGAAATCTGAATATTAATTTTTTAATTTAAATTAAAAGTTACATTAATTTTTTAAATTAAAAATATAATATCTTTATTTATCAAATTTAACATTAATTCTAATACAATCTCACAAATTGCTTTTCAGTTAATTCACTTTAAGCTAGAATTTATGTGCCTATTATTTTATATATATATATATATATAATAAAGATAATTTTATCAGAAAAATAAATAAAATATCAACAGTTGTAATTCAAATTTGAATTATTAAATACTGTGAGCGGATAAATACTTTTGCTTCTATATTTATGCCTGGATGTAGGTGGAAAAGAATCAAATGGCTCTTCTTATTCTTATTTGCTTTTGTTGCTGCTTCTGTTGCTCTTTTTCTTTTTCTTTTTCTTTTTAAACTATTTCTCTAGTTTTGATTTTTATTCTTTTTTCACTGTTCTTGTTCTTTTTAATTTACTTTGTCATTTATTTTTTTCTTTTTTCTTTT